>CXYZ01009678.1:684924-703152 GCA_900006705.1 Sonneratia caseolaris | reverse complement strand
TAGTAAAATAAAATAAGTATATTATAATATATTTTTATTTTTAAATTAGCCGATTTTCTCATCGGTTCAATTAGATTTATTGGTTCAAGTGGAAACCGGCCGGTTCAATTGGATTTGACCTCATTTAAATAATAATTGGATTTTTTGTGAGAACCGGACCGGGGTAAGTGGCCGGTTCCTGGTCGAACCGGCCGGCCCAGTCCGGTTTTAAAAACTATGGTTTAGTCCACTTAGCCCCTCCGCAAATCATTTTCACTCTTCAGTTTACATTATTAATTTAGTCCCTCCTCCATCGTTTGAGTTGAGTGCTCACTCACTGTCCGTTTTATCAAATAATCCTTCCGCTATTATAATTATAATGTATTTTTTAAATATAAAAGAATTTCTAAGATTTTGAAATGCTTCACCCTCTCTCCTCTCTCTTCTACTTAAACCGTGACCTCACTTCGCCACTTCCCCATTCCTCGAGCCCTTCGCGAGCAGGGCACGCTGCCCCTCGAGGTGGGGCTGCTACCGTTGTGCTCCACCTACCTTGAGGGCGTGTCGATCATTGATCGAGTTTAATCCATATAAGAGTATTAAAATTATAGTTTTTAAAATCAGATTGGGCTGGAAACCAGTGTAGATATGAGTTTATCGGTCGGACCGGAAGTTCAATAGATTAAATCACATATTTAATAAATAATATTAATAATAAATATACATAATATCACAATTTGAATATAATTTATAATAAAAATAATTAATATAACCATTATATTAAATAAAAGTTTAATATAAAATATAAATATAGTAAAATATAAGTTTAATATAATATGTGTATCATAATATATTTTTATTTTTTATTTTTAAATTTAAGTCGGCCGATTTTTCACATGTTTAATTAGGTTTATCGATCAAACTGGGAACCAACCGGTTCAATCGAAGTTTTTCTCTTTGAATATGCAATTGAATTTTTTTTGTAGGAATTGGATTGGATGAGTGGCCGGTTCCTATCAAACTAGTCGAACCGACCGACCTGGTCCGGATTTTAAGAATATGACTAAGATTGAAAGCTATGCTTATAATGGAATAAGTACTAAGCGAAACAAACATAAAAATGGGGGAGAAAATACGAAGACTAAACTTGAGGCTTAGACTCGTTCCTCCGATTTTGAGTTTTTTAACCGCATCAGGTCATCCTCTCGGTTAGTTCTGGCTTTAATTTAGTAGGCTTAGGGAAAGAAATTTTCATTTCGCTTATTGATGGTAGCTTTCCACAGTGAGCTTTTCTATATGAAATTTTTGCATCACTAGATTGCTCATTTTATATATATATATATATATATATATAAATTATGGTAATTTATGAAACTCGATTTCATTGAAAATTATCATATGATGAGATTTTTAAAGATTATATTAAATTATGATATTTAAATAATATTTTTTGGACTGATTTTTCATCATTTGGTGTTCTGCTTGTCTCTAAATTGTAACTCGCATAATAATATAAGGTTTCGAGGGATACTAAGATCACCAAATTTGATGACCTTTAAATAATATTATAAATAGAGAAAAAGGAAAAAAAAATCAAAGTATTGGGGACCAAATTACAAGTTACTAAACTTATGGATAGAAGGACCAATTTGCAGATTTGCCCTTTTTTGTGGTTCATATTTAACAAAATAATTAATGAATGGACTAGATTGATGTATACTAAAGAACAAAATTTATATATTGAGTATTGGGGGGATTAAATTGATACATACAGGATTAAATTGGTACGTAGAAAGATTAAATTAATGAGTAAAAAGATAAAATTGATATGTAGAGAGAGAGAGAGAGAGAGAAAAATTAATGTGAGGCTTTACTGTTCTCTGGGATTGGCTTTGGGCCTTTCCGGGCAGCTTAGGTGAAAGGCAAGGAGGCCTCCTTCCAGGGGGGCTAAAGCCGTCAATGAGATACCACTCTGGAAGAGACCAAATTAACGTTCATGAAGACAAAAATTATGTACAAATTTAGGAAAGGGCCGCATTGATGCAAAAGTACATGACGAATTAGTTAATCTTGGTTGCACTTTTCCAGGCATCCTGAGTACACTCGGCTCGGACACAGGGCAAAACTCAGTGCAACTTCCCTTTCGGTTCTTTCTACGCTGTGCCCACCTGCCCCCATAAAGAGAGATGGCGAAGGGCTCGTAAAGGAAGATAAGAGAGGCCTCCCACCATGAAAACCAGATGAAAGGGAACCTACAAAGGTGCCCCACAAGTGGAGATTCAGTCATTCGACCCAATATTATTTGCAGGGTCAAGCTTCCTTTTTTTTTTTATGGGAAAATCAATCCCTTCATCTGTCAGGATCCAGGAACTCACCCGGATCTTCTCGTCGTCGCCCGACAAGCTCCACCACAGGCCCCCGAAGCAGGCGAGGCCGCCCTTCCCGAAGAAGAACAGGATCGACACCCCCAAGAACTCCAAGCTCAGCGGGCCCACCCAGCAGAAGCGAATCTTGAAACCGCCGGCGGAGCAGAAGAGCACCATGGAGGAGGGAGGGGACGGTGGCGCGGCGGTTAGCCCCGACACGGAGGGGCTGGGCCGGTCGAAGCTGTCCCAGGTTGTGGCGGACTGCGTGCGGCGGTGGTTCCTCGACACCCTCAAGGAGGCCAAGGCGGGGGACACCGCAATGCAAATCCTGGTTGGTCAGATGTACAATAGCGGCTATGGCGTTGCCAAGGACCCCCAGAAGGTTAATGATCGATCTTTTTCTCTATGTTGGGACATTTCTTGGGAGTCAGGGAATTCTATGTTAGACTTGGTCTAGTCTATTGGTACCATGACTTACTAGTGATGTTCTGTAGATGAGAGGAGAATTTGATTTGGGAAGTTAAGCCTTCCTTTGCTGGTTCAGTCATGTGTTGATGGGCTCAATCTTGTAATTTGTTTCTTGTGAACTGTTAATGCCGATTTAGCTGTTCCCAATTAACTCTAGGATTGATCTTTGAAATGGTTAATATGATTATCATTGCGGCGTCTGTGAAATCCATACGTCTTAAGTGTATGCTGTATTTTGTTGATGAAGGGTCGTGCTTGGATTAATAGAGCTTCGAAGAACCGATCTTCAGTCTGGCAAGTGGGCGAGAAACAACCTGGTAACATCCCTCTCCCTCTCCTGCATTGCTTATCCTTTAATGAGTTTGATCGCTGTGTATGCAACTTTTTTGTTAAAATGCTACATATGCAACTTATTGACTGATATTGATGACTCTGGTTTTGGTTAGGTTATAATGCAAGTGACTCCGACTCTGATGTCGAGGGCGCCACCCATTAGGCTCATAATTTCCGGGTGGGTTTAGACTTATCACTGGGATGATCATTATAGTCTTCCCCTGAAGTAAATGATGCCAAGCTATGTTCACACAACGAAGAGAATCATTGTGTTGTTATTCAATCTTTTTCATGATTGAGTCTATGATTGGTTCACAGAAATTCCAGACTTCAATTGAATTTGGTCATGTAAAGAGGAGCAAAGCAGTTGAGCGTCCTTTCCTAGTGTCTGCCAATGAATGTTTTCTCTGTTTCTATCTGTTAACGCTACATTATCCATGTGTTGACTTAAAATTTTTGCCATTTGCAGTGATTGCTAGTATCATGCTCTGCCCATTTATGATATTCAACAGAAGAGGCGCAGCATTCGACTGCTCTTGCTCTCAGTATTGAAGTGTCAATTTCTCGCTTAAGGGTTGACTTGTAAAAAAGTGCCTTCGATCTCTCGGTATGGTCTGTAAATCCTGCCCGAGACTCTCTTGCCAAGATTTCATGGCGGAAAGCTGAAATGTAGTTGACAGGGTGATGATAATACCCAGACTCCGGCTGGGGGTGTCCTCTGCAAGCCTTGCATTTGTTTCAAAGAATCGGAGGGATTTTCAAACATCTTAGATTTATGATAACACAGTTTCCAACGATAATGTAGTTTGAGATTTCGATGGATGCGAATAAATGCCCGTGATTTAGCTTTCATGCTTCCAAAATTCTTGACTTGGCTGATATTACCGATGTTACGCGCGCACACACACACACACACTGAATTAATGCTAATCTAAACTCACTTCGGTTGAATGACAAAATATGGAAGAATGCCAACTGTGGATTTGCAACGAAAGATAATCGCCACCGTCCAATTTCTTCTCCGGACGTCTCCAGCAGCGTGCAGAAGGATTAGTGTGATGCAGCAAATTCAGGTACTGTGACCTTGCTTGTTCCTTGTTTCTTCCGAGTGTGATTGATATGCTGACAGTCGTCGAACTCAAAATCATTCACTCGTAAATATCGATGCGGTTCGAGACTGATCAATCAAAACTGAAATGCCCCACCAAGAATCTTAGCTTAGCATGAATCGAGAGTGCTCCAATCTGTCAGATTCAATGGAAGGAGAAGTAGGAAGCCGAAAAAGTTGAAGAAGAAAGGGAGGTACCTTTTATCGGGGAACTGGTTGAGCTGCTCCCGCGGCGCAGGTCACGGGAGAACGCCTCCAAGGCCACCGAGATAGCTAGTCGTCCGCTCGCCTTCAACGCACCGCCACCTCCGATTGTTGACAATCTCGAGCTCCAGCTCCGGCTCCTTGTACCCTCGCGTCCACCAGCTTCTCCCACGCCTTGCTCTCGTCCTTCCCCACAGCCAATCAGCTCCCCTATCACCGTTGCGTCACATGTCCTCGAGCTTATCACCTCATCACTCGCCGCCAAAGCTGAAGAAACAGGACCTGCCGCCACCGGCGGTGGAGGCCGAGGAGTGATGGCAGTCGGAGTCTTCTCCTCGGCTGCTCTTGACCCTGCTGATTGGACGACACCCGCGGCCACTGCCAAGAGTGGCGTACCTACATGCTCCGCCGGTTCTTTGCTGGCCACCGGCCGCTCCCATCTGTTTTTACGGTCTCTTCCAGGAGATTCTGGCTGCAAGAGACAGAGAGCCGTGTAAAATAGCAGGCAGCAGCAGCGAAGCCGGGTAGGAGGTGCGCCGCCGGGGGAGTATAGCTGTCAGTATTGGTTGAGGAGAAGACGGAGCCAACCAGTGGCTCAGAGGTGATGGCCGCCCTGTGACCGCATGCCAATTTCTCGCACTCCAAATCTACCACAAGCGCTATCGAAGATCAAGATTTCTGCTAGATGCTAGGTTTTGAGTGTTTCTACTAATCTGACAGCATTTGAAATTAGGTCACTTCGAATCATCTCACCAACACAGTTAGGCCGAATTGCTTGACGGGATTGGAATGCGCAACGTAAAAAAACTGACACCAAACGTGTAACACAGTGATCTTTGACCTTGTCATTTATGAAATGGAATTTCAAACTACAGCCTGACTGGGTATACTACCAAATGTTCATCACCGGAGCACGTCCGCTGACTGAGCTCAAACATGCAACTGCAACAGAATGATGTAAGGAACTATAGCGTCTATAGATAAATTTACGAGGTCCTTCAAGCACGAGACTGCATATTCATGATAGATGCACGCAGGTCAGTTGATGCCATGGAAGGATGGCAAGACGGCAATCAGAGGATCTCCATAACCCACAGGTTCTGTAATAAAAACCAAATTAATCACAATGTCAAGGCTCTTGCAAAATGTAACTCAATCTGACTGATACATCCGATGTTATAATGTGCAGCACATTATTCATAGATCACAAATTGAAGCTGCAGATCATACCTCCATCATCAATCAGGAGTTTGAGGACTTCTCCAGAGACATCTGACTACTCAACATACAAAAAAGAGTTTGTTGTGAACTGCATAATCATGTCGAGATGCAAATTAGAGAGAGATGGAAGAGCCTACCTTAACAGGAAGCTCAGTCCCAAACTGATCCAACCAACCTATGACTTGTCCTTCTTTAATGACATCACCCTGTCGTAGAGACTTGGTAAGGTCATGTAAACTCCTATGTTAACTATCGTGCAGCAAAGGACATAGGTCCCATCTCATTAGGAAATGTTACAACAGCTTCTAAAGCTAGCATGATCAGCTGAAAATGTGCAGAAAAGCTCAGCTATTGTCAATGAAGTATAAACAAATGATGAGGCTCAAAGCCAAGGGCATAATGCTGCCTGGTATAAACTATTTTAGCATGAAATGAACAATAATCTCAGAATTACCTGGAAAGAGAAATCAAATAACTACAAAATGAAGGAAAACAATTTCTATCGGTTATTTAAACTAAAAGCCATTTTACGCAATGAACAAAATTACTGATAAGTAAATCCTTATATTGAATATGCCAAACAAGGAAAATTAGAAAAAAGGTAAACATAAATTTTCCCTTTCAATACACCTATGGCAATAACAAAGACATCAAGTGAAAAGAGGTGAGAAGCAAGACAAAAAGTGTGTACCTCTTTGCAGCTTGGAGGTTGCTTCTTTCCCTTTAATGTTCTGCCCCTTCTAAATGACCCAACCTGAATAGTTAGCAGGAGGTTAATGGTGTAGAAAAGAGAGATGAGCAAACTCAATATTTAGGTTGACCCACCGTAGGAGAAGATACTAAGACATAACCACTGGCTCCTGATGCCTCCAAGGCTGCCAACCTAGAGGATTTTCCAAATGAGACATTGGTGAATGGAGAGGCCTTTGCTGGAGACGGCTTTGGTGGTGCTGCAGGGGGTGGAGTGGAAGAGCCTGACTTGTCCATGGGTTCACTTGGAATAGGGGGTGGCACTAGAGGTGACACAACTGATATTGGAGCTTTAGCTGTCCCTACATTCCGCTTCACATGCATCTCAAAATCTCCAATCTAAAAGGGAAAAAATGGTGTCAGAAATCAGAATGCAAGGATGATACTGAATAGTCCAGGTGAAAAATAAGGGATAACAATAGTGTACCTTGAGTTTAAGTTCTGCAACCTCTGTCTCATCACAGACTTCAAGTAACAAGGCCTGCAACACCATGAAGACATCTGAAGCTTAATTATCATATCTAGTAATGAAGAAGATTGATAGCAACTGGATGGATTAGGACCATGAGACTCTACCAGCACAGCCCAAAAGCTGGAAGAAATTGAGACTGTCCATAAATAGTCCAATATTATAAGCAAATCAAAACAAAAGGAAAAGGCTGTCCAATCACAAATATCTAAGGTCTATTCAACCATAAAGCTAGCAACAACCACAGTTAAAATGCAGAAAGATTCTGTTCTAGCATCTTTATTAAATACCAAAAGAATATTTAAAGCAGACCAAATGAAGAATTTGCCGTGGGTGGATGGAAAAGAAAATGTGATGACTCCTACTGACACACCTCAAATCCAGCTGGAAAAGTTGCCCTTTGGAGAGAACCATTCTCCTCTGAGTCCTCTGTGGTCTTGTCTGCTGGAACTGTAACACAACTGAACTTAACTTACACAATGCAAACCTGATCAGGTGTTTAAATTGATTACACAAATCTTAAGTATAACAACATTAAATGATGAAGATATGAACAGTGCTTCCTGCACTAGGAAGAACTGCACAGAAGTATAACTGAAACCTGCTGTTAGTATTTTCAAAACTTTCCTTACTGTAATGCACCATTGTATGAATATGTGTCAGAGGGTTCACAATGTCAACAAAAGAAAAGTAGTGCAAACATCTTCATTAAGAATTCTTATACTCTATCAGATTAGACTTCATATATGAACAAAATAAAGTGGTGGCAATACAATAAGTCAGAAAAGATGACTTGGCAAGTAGGGAAGAACACCAATAAGAAGAAATGAGTCGCACCACTGGAATTTGCGGTTACAACAGCATCAGATGCCTTCACAGACGACATTATTGCTAAGCTCCTATTTGTGGGTGAGCAGAAGATGTTGCTGGAAACCTTTAAACCTTGTATGTCAAATTTGCTGACCGTGGACCAGCTGCAGTGCATAGGGATCACCCCAGGCTTCTCTGGTAGAGATCGCGCGTAGGACAATGTGTTCACAGAATCTACAAGCCATACAATAGTAAAAAACAAGAAATTTTAGTAAGCTACAAAGGCCCATACACCATGAACTACGTCCCTTTCCACAGTTATAATCAGCATCTCAGATTATATTATCAATGAGTTCTGAGAAAGAAGGCAAAAATTTTGCCATTAATTCAAAAATTACACCATAATGACAGCATCAGAAATATATGGATCATGGATATTCTAACTAGCTTAAGAAGCTCCTCAGAAATCTCTACTCACTTCAAGGCTCCTATAGAACCAAATACTGGGCTGAAGATGCACGTGCATCTTACTCTTCCAGCTCGTTCTCAACATCACGCTAAAACCTACAGCTAAGCGAAGTTAAGATCACAAGCTACGTGATCCGAGCCGCAAACGAGCTCCCTCGCCAAGAAACAAGGTAGAGGAAAGCGCCACGTCATCTGATCTAGCAACCAATTCTTCCACGATATCGCTTCAGACTAAGACTATCCGCTCTAGCGGACTCAAATATCCACTAAAGGACCGCATTGCTATTCTTAAGCTCCACTCAAAATAGCAATAAAAGTAAAGTCCGAGAGAGTGTACGCACAGTGGAAGGATCGGAGAGCGGAGGACGACTCCATGGGGACCGACGCCGACGAGCTGCTTGTGGTGTAGGAGAAGGCGGAAGAGGGAAAAACCGGCCGGGGATGGCGGAGGAGAGGCCGAGGGGGAATTTAAAGGAGATTGGATCGAGTTAGCTTTGACAGAGTAGGGGAAGTTGAGGGGAACAGCGCCTTCGAAATGTCCGCCCCCGATTAGTTTCTCCGTTCCCACAATTTCTCGGCTACTTCTTGCTAAACTGCGCCATTGGCGCACCGCTACTCTATTTCCTATTCTTACGTGGCAGATGACGTGGCCTCTTACAAATATTGGATCTATTGGGCCTCCTTTATGAGCCCACATGTAACATTTCTTACTAATCCAAATTCAGTAAACACATGAGTGATCACGTGAAGTAAAATTCATGAATTATTTTTTAATTATCAAGGAGGCTCGAAAGTGTAACAAAAATTTATGAGGAGTGGTGAAATAGACGAGGAAGGGAGAATTTTATCTATTTTTTTTGATAAAAATTGAATTTAAAATCTGTTTATTTCATCTTAGATATCGCACTAAAATTCCATTTATTATAAATAATTTTTGAAGCTCTTCATAGTGGGCAAGCAACAATGAACTATTTGAATAATTTGAATTATTTAAAATCAATTCTATCTATACAATCGATCTTGAAAATATGCTACTTGGTCCCCATAATTTATTACATTTGGGATTCTTTATTTTTGACTCCTGAGCGATGAAAAGAAAATTCATGTCCATAGCATCACAAATTAGAATTTCCAAATCGTCCTTCGAGTTCCAAGTCGGATCAGATAATTAAGCAATCGTAACATTGACTACTTCCCTAAACTCCAACCTCCTGGTCTCACTGTAGAATGTCGTGTGCTTGTTAGGCCAGTAAGTTAGCCAAATCCACCCTCTGATTTCCCACTCCATCGTCTTCCCCATGGCACCTTTGTCCACCTTCCACCTCACCCCGTCCCCATACTCATCTCCGGCGAAAATCACCCCTCCCTGCCTTGTGAACGGCCTGTAGGCGCTTGAATACCGGTCCCGGAACCAAGCTCTAGGGTTCAGTATAGCAAACTTCGATGGCTTGGAGGAGAAAATCTCTCTTCCGTCCATACTGTCATGGAGAAACCAGTTGAAGCTCGCACTATAGCCGTTGACAGACTCCTCGAACTTCCATGGCCTAAAGCTCACCCTCGTGGTCTCACCCGCTGACACCTTGATTCCCATGTAGGGATTCGGAGGTTCGAAACTAGCCTCGATGGCTTTCTCGAACTCAAACTCCCTTGCTGGGTTTTCGGAAGATCTCCCCACTGAGACGCTGAGGACATTGGTTTGGACGATGGGAGTGAGTTGCAAGGAGATTCGAGAAGGGAAGTGCTTCTCGGCTGCTCCTCCTCCTTTCTTATCCATGAGTGTCTCAGTTACAAGCCGGATGACGTTGCATCTATACAGCAAGAAAGCAAAAATACGATCAATAAAATCAGTCATAACGTAAGATCTCCAAAAGCATCTCCACACAGTTTTTGGATGTTGTTATAATGAAACTTATCCCGACCTCACGTTATCGGTGTTCACAACTACATCGAACCAGCTGTGTTGCTTAATGACTCTATAGTTGAGTTGGATCACTCCTTCGAGCTGGTGGTAGTTCAGGGAGAAGAGAAGCCGTTCATCAGGCGGAGAGTGTGTTGAATTCACCTTGTCCATGGCGATCATGGGGCAGTAGAGATGGACTTTCCACAGCCCGAAAGTCGAGAGAGAGTAAGAGAACAATCGGGATGGAGTTTTAATGGTGCGTCGGTCGCTCGACTGGAGCTCGAGAATCCAATTCGTTATGGCGAGGTGGATGGACCGTACCCATTGCTCTTCCAGATTAGACCCTAACAGCTTCACGAGGACCTTCGTGGCGCTTCTCGAGTGGCAGCTAGCCAAGTGATTCTTGAGGCTGCTGAGGCAGGAGGATCGGAGATCCGTAGGAGCCTCGTAGATGCACACAAGGAGGGCGAGGGTGAGGAACGCGAGGTTGAAGATCTCCTTGAAGCCGGAATCAGCTGGGTCTGGTTTCGGGATCCTGACGCCGTTATAGCACGGGTTACCACAGTAGTGTACTACATCTTCAATGAAGTTGACGAATAGGTCGGGCATGGTCTCCTCCCCGAGTAAGTTTGAGGATCTTGGGTTGGTTTGGTAGGGTTTCGATGTCCACAGAGGGACCTGGAGACCGAACTCTGCGGTGATCGAGAATGAGACCATGGGGGATGATGACGGACGGATATCAGCCCCGGTAACGGAGAGTTCGAGAGAAGGAGATCGGGAAGAAGACGAGGAAGAGCATATGAACAAGGACAAGGACTTGGACTTCCATTGAGAGAAGGGAGGAAGACTTCTGATCCAATGATGGATATCAGGGAAGCAATAAGCGGCCATTGGATAGACTTAGGGCCAGTATTGCCGAAGAACTTTGGTAGATTATTATAGAGTCCGGCAAGTTCATAATACGTGACAAACAAGAAATTCTTAGATAAACCGTGTTTAGTCGACCAATGGTTACCTGACAATAACGAACGAGAAAAGTCATACCCTATTAAAAAAGCATATGTATTTCATTTATATAAAAAAAAATTACATGCCACTTTCTTTTTTTAATCAATTACGCTTCTTTTTTATACTAAACTCCAAAATTTTAACTTTAACTCATTTAGTTATAAGAATAACTTTTAAAATCAGACCGGAACATGAACCAATTAAGGTATGGGTTCATAGATTTATAGGTCGGACCAGAGGTTTAATGGATCGAACCATATATTTAATAAATAATATTATAATTTAACTATGATTTAAAATAAAAATCATTAATGTAATCATTATATTAGTCCCGAATTCAATATAAAATATAAATATAATGTTAGTAAAATAAAATGAGTACATTATAATATATTTTCATTTTTTACTTTTAATTTTGGTTGGCTAGTCTTCTCATCGGTTCGATCGAGAACCGGACGGTTCTACTGGATTTAACCTAATTTAAAGTGTAATTTGATTATTTATGAGAACCGGACCGGGTGAGTGACCAGTTCCCAATCGAACCGGCCGGTCCGGTCTAGTTTTTAAAATTATGGTTATAAGGCTTTTGTTCAGTAACTCACATAAGTTCTAAATGTAACAGGCGTTTAAGTGGGGATAATGGTAGTGATTTTTGCTAATGTGGCGTGTCGATGCTGCGATGTAGTCTAACATGGTAATTAATGTTACATTATTATTTTAAAATAAAATTAATCCGATGTGTGATTGTCACATCTTTTAGAACAATCATATCAATGTGTGATATAAGTAAAGTCTATTATTATCATACATACTCGACGGTCCGTCACATTTAGAACATACAATTAACACTAAGTTAAAAGTCAAAAGTTTTAGGATCGAGTGGGACATACTACTGCGCAAAACTTAAAAAGTCTCCGGATTTGATATAAAATATATATATTCGAGTGTTATGACATTCACAGTAATTTTCTCTTTATCAATGCATCAGACATTTATCGGCCGAATTCAAAGAACTGCGAGGAGAACTTTGTTCACGAGAGAATCTCTCGTGATCGTAACATTCACGATCAAGTATAAAAATAACGTCAAAAGGAAGCATATGGTTAGGCGGAATCTGATTCCTGGGGGGTCTCTGCCTCTGATCGAGTGGGAACAGACGGGGAATAAAATGTCGCTGATCAGTTCCCAGGATCTGAACTTTTGCCATGAAACCATTCATTTTCTTGGCTATCAGGAGGCGCTTAATCTCAAGATCGCAACCGAGCAAGTTCACACGAGCTTTATCATCCCTACAATCAGATTCGAGGATTCCGATAATCGACAGAGAGGCAGCACTTAAATGAGGTCCGGTTAGGACGATTTCTTGATCGATGGATGAACGAGGCGCCCAATTCGACGTGGACGGCCGATCCCTTATCCGATCGTCACCACGTCCTTAGAATCGGCTAGGTGACTTGTACGAGAGGAAGGAACCAATTACACCACATGATTGGGCCAAAAAAAGGAATTTATTCGTCCTACCGGTACCTGATTTTGTGGTGGGTCCATCCTTAGAAGAACAAAAAAAGCATTATCCTCTTCCTTCAATGAAATTTGACGTTTAAGTTATAGTAATCGAAAATTTTCGAATTAATATTTTAATTAAATATGAATTCGGGTTACTTTTTTTAAATTTGGCACAAACTCTCTGTTTATCCTAATCAGACATTAATTATACGACGTTTATCAAATTTAATACATCATTCGTTTTTTCGTCAAGTTGTTCTGAATGACACCGTGCCACGTCACTGCCATGTAAGGTATCGTTAGTCGTATCAGCAAAATTAATGTGCTGTAGAAGATAATTTGATGTAAAATGGACGTTGTGTTGATATCGATGAATAAAGTAAAGTTGATGCTCGATTATGATACACAAAAAAAAGTTGGTGTCAAATTTTGTGATTGATTGAGATATCAATCCAAAAATTTATTGTTGAAAGGTTTTCGACCCTCTATCAACAGACCGGACCGGAATCCGGATGTACACCTGGCTAGTAGTAACTGTTGTTATTCCTTTGGCAGGCTAAGACCAATTGGGATGTCAGGGGCAAGCGCATGTTCATGATACATATAGAAATTACAGCTTCAAAAGAAAAAAAAAGAAAAGTAATTACGTGAACGCAAAGTACGTTTGCATGGCTCTAAGACATATGATTTTGACGGCGCACCTGACTCTCTCGATACCTATAAGTGGATATTAACCATCGACTAATACGACATGTTGCTTCTGACTTATCTGTCACACGTTTCGAGTAAACAAGAAACAGATAACCTTACTAATTTTTCTCTCATAGTAACATGATAAGTCCGTGCGTGTGTGTGTGTGTGTGTCGAGTCAATATCTGCCCAAGTTGTTGCGCATATGAACACGGAAGCGAGGAGATGGGCCCCGAAGTTAGCGAGCATGCAACATGATTGAGGATCGCTGATCGGCGTCTGATAGAGCTTGAGATCATCGCCCAAGTGTTTAAGCTATGAAATCATGCGTGTCTTGATTCAGAATGGGGGCTAGGACGGGGTCAAATTGAGGATCAATTCTCACTGGGTGGGATGTGGAGGTGGAACTGAACTACAGTGGAAGACCAACGTAGCTTCGGTTCTCGGTCGTTCGGTTTCACTTCCTTCTACACATCTCGAATATTGTAAATGTAACTGCGGAGGTCATACCTTTCCCCGGTATGAATTTGACAGGTGGAAGATTGGCTGGGGGAATCATGTCACAATTGCAGACCAAGCATGAGTTCCCCCGTGTCACCTGAATTCGGCTCCGAGCATACTGACAAATTTGGTGGAGAATCGAGGTTGCCAAGATGATTCTTTGCTTGGGATGAGTTCTGATCGAGTCGATTGTACATCTTTACGGCCATGACTAATGAATCATGGGAATCGAAAAGCTCGGATTTTCCCTCGCGGTTAGGTTAGAGAATATCATCGACTTTATAGAAGAAAGACTTTCGGGAACCCAACAAGCTATCCTTGAACTTTTGGCTTAAAACATCCGATTCAATTTGGACTACTTCACCGCGTTATCCTTCGTCGGCATGAGCACCCGCAATAGGTCAGGGTAACAAGCGTCTTACCTCCCGGTAAATTGATTGATTCACATTGAAATTGGATTAGTCGTTCAATTTGTGAATGTCATCCTGTCCGCTTTGAACCCGAAAACGAAGTGTGGGGTCACCTTCCAAATTACTATTCTCCCATGACTTTCTTTTTTGTGCCCTAAATGGGCCTCTTTGGACACCAAAAGGCCGAATCACCAATTGTGCTGAAAGCCTCGAAGCCCACTGAGGCAGATAGTAGTTGGAAATTGATTGCGAGCCCCATCTCTTTTTGTCACGTCATGTCTAATCCAAAGAGCGGCACGATCGATCACTTGGGCATGGTAATGAATTGTTGGAGGATCGGCTACTGCTTACCAGTGCGGANGGCACGATCGATCACTTGGGCATGGTAATGAATCGTTGGAGGATCGGCGACTACTTACCAGTGCGGGACCCTTGGCCACAAGTAAGTATTACAACAACAAAACGCTCTAAACTACCACATCACAATTTACCCACCGGACAGAATTATCTTCCCCCGTGACGGGAGTTGGTTTCGATTCTCAACACCGATCGACGACACCGTGAAATTCTTATACCACTAGAACCGGTACAGCATTCTAATTTAGTGTCGATTGATTAACGGGTGTTGAGATTCTAGAAGGATAAAAAGTTGACCCAATCGCTTCAAGGTGAATTGTCTGAAATTTGTATTGGAAGTTAAGCGCATTCACTAATTGAGCTTGCTGATAAAATCCACCAAACTCAACTTTGGAGATTAGTTATCGGGTCGGGATCAGTGTGCGTATTGAGGAGCTTGCTGAGCCGATTCCAATTGCAAAGCAATCTCATGCTGAAACGTGTCATGACAAAGTGTGAGGCAAGATTGGTGTCAGGTGATGTGGTTTCCGGGCACAATCTCCTTGACTTGTTCCACCTGTTGGTTGGCTTGCTTGACCGAGCAGACTGAGCACGGGGGGTCGATCTTGTAGCTGAGAATCTCCTTAACTTCGGATCTACTCAAGTATTATCGACGAGGAAGCTAGGAATCACGGGACCTTATACGGAGGTGAATTCTTGTAAAAGTTGCACTCAGTTGCCTGGTGGATCCTCATTGTGGAGGAGCGTTCACTGGATTCCGTAATTCAATCTCAGCGGCTCCAATGATAGAAATAGTCGAATTTTCGAATTATAAACACACATCTTTCTTTGCATTTGATAGACGTGTACAGAAGGCAACTTGATCAGGGAGAGTGACCAATACAACACATCATCTTTTTGGGAAGAAAAAGGTGGACTAGTTGTGGGAGTAGATAGTTGTTGCCAATCCCCAAGTATTTCCTTATCACCACTTTCAGTGAGATTCTATTTCATTACCACTGAACTGACCAATTCATGTATGAGTCGGGTCACTGACTCAAGGGTGAAGGTTCTCTCGGAGCCACCTGAGAGGAGAAGAGATGCTTGTTAACCCTCCTGAACGAGCCCGTGCTGTTGGACCGCTGCGTCCCGTGGAAGTTTCCTGATCTACCCTAACCAAACCTCATGAAAACGATCATCATTGAAAATGATGAACATTAGATGGACGAAACAGATACACGTTAACGGTCAGTACTGTGTGAAGCCAACGTAGGAAAGCGAAGTGTGGGGGTGGGGGGATGAATTGACCATTATGAGTAAACTACTTTCTGCTCTTCCACCAATTTCGGTTCCTCCATTCCATCAGTTCAGTGTCGACGGTAGTTCTCACGTTGAAAATTCTCACTATTTTATCACCCAGAAAAAGCGAGAGAAAATTCTCACTCCCATCAGAAATATTACAGAGACCGTGAAAATACAAGTGATCCGAGACCCTTCAACTGCCAGTCTAGATCTGCCATAATAATCAGATGTGGTTGAGCCCAGACCTTCGACGTTCTGGGTGGCCGACAAAAGCCACATCTGATAAGAACGAGCTGTCCTATGATCCCGAATCGACGTGCACATGTCGTCTTCACAAGCTACCGTATGTCGTGGCCTTTCGGCTCGTACCCTCTTCTTGGAGTGCCACTTAGGTGACAAAACATTTTCGCCCCCGACTCGGAGCTAGAAATCGAACACACACGTATTGAGATCTCTCACAAGTCGTCCCCCATCGAATGTTTCAAAGAAAATATCCCGATATATAATATACTAAAGTACCGTACCTTATCAGATTAAACTTTTTAGATAAATACTACTTCAATCTCTTATGTACCGGAGGGGAAAACAATCCTAACATTAATGGGGCGGGTTAATGCGCGTGCTTGCACATACCTTAGGCCTGAGATCGGAATGCCGGCTCGTGGCCCGGTTAGATAGCGAGAAGGCTCCCAACCCTCTCGTTCGCATGCAGAAGAGTACGCTTGGCTCGTGGACAATTGGAATACAGCAGTAACGACGATAGTCCCGTCCCCTACTACGCGATATTTGAGTTTTCGTGTTCAATCACAAATATATCAGATGAACTGAGTGCCGTTCCCTATAACGTAATATTCGAGTTTTTATGTTCAATCACAGATGTATCTGATGATATGAAATACTCGCATCTTAAAAGCTTCTAACTCCGACGTCCATTGATTCTCGTATCCTATATATCCTTCTCATGGGGATGAATAGAATGCCTTAAAGTGTGCTTTGCGGATTGCCAAGCAAATGACCCCGCCTCGTCCCCACGCGCAATTTCATCATGTGGACTGCTGACCGCCTGACTTCCATTAAGGATAAAACTTCCATAATTAGAATCTTCTTCTCCTGCGAGGTTGAACACGAGAATTTCTTAGAGAGAAAAAAAAAAGGGCGTTGAATCATTTCTCATCCCGATTAATATTTTTCGGATATATCTTAGTCTTCAAGAAACTTGCGGGAAAAGAGAATATCGTAAAATTGTGGAAAGACCCACTAAAATAACTTCCCATGCAACCATGTCGCACTGGCAAACAGTCATATCTCACACATTAGTCAGTAACAAGAAGTCCGAGGATAAAGATAGGGCAGACTATCACTACATATAATTTTAATTTTTCTAAACTGAATATAAATTTAACCCTTTATAATCTCTCGATAAAAAAATTGATAGATTCGCATAGGGGAGAAGTGAAACGTTGTGTATCTGTTGTTATTATTATTATTATTATTTAAAAGGACAGATGGGAGAATTTATGTGGTCATAAGTTAATTGAGCAGAGGATAATGAGTATTCAACCCAAAAAAAAGAAAAGAAAAGGAGAAACTTGTTAAATTCATTGTGAGCACATAAGATATCAGACTTATTTTCACTTAAAAACCTAGTGAAAATAGGTTCGATCCTTTATGAACTCACAACGAATTTAACATGGTATCAGAACTAGTGGGCTTGCATATCGCCCAATCTGAGTCCAGAAGTCTGGTTCGTGGTAAGTTAATGTAAGTCTGAGTATGGAAAAAAAAAATTACCCGACTTGTGACTAGTTATCCCCCTCGTTCAAGACCGGAAGAAAAATACCTCGCGCGTAAATAGTTGTTGAGGACGGGTATTTAATGGTACGTGACAAAGTAGACCACGTTGCCATGTGAGGGCAGGTGTTGAGATATACGATCATACATCGATTAAATGAAGAAAAATATTGTGAACTTATAAGAAAATTAGATACCACTATTTATCAACTTAAATTTTTAAATATAAATGAACTCAATCTTTTATGAGATTGATTTCTTATGGGATCACAGCGAATTTAACAAAATGAAGAATGATGAGCCAACGGCAAAATGTCTGTCCTTTCCACTTAGTTTGTTGCGTGCATTAATTCTTTGCTTTGTAGAATCCTCCGTGTGTCAACTATTCGCTCAAAATTCAGCAAGTAGGCGACCTAATCTTGCTATGAAATGCACACTTTCTACTCTAAGAGTAGGTTTTATATAATCTTTTATGTATACATTAATTACTCGATAATATAATGGGTTCAATAATAATTCATGCTCAAATCCTGATTGTGTCATTAATGAATAAAATTTCCTCCATTTATAGAAACCAAAATTGTCCGCTTAAAGATGTAAGGGAAAAT
>CXYZ01009678.1:666128-682597 GCA_900006705.1 Sonneratia caseolaris | reverse complement strand
TCGTCCTTCGCCCTTCTTTTTCTTCAGAGGACGAGAAAATTTGGAGCCATCAATTACATCGATGATTGTGTTCTTGAATTGTTGTTGGGTCGAATCACTACACTTTTGACTTGTATATAATTCTGCGAATCATTATGCCTCGTTCTCTTTTTTGCCTGTCTAAGAGCCGAGTGGATCACCAATGCCCCTCGTCTCCCTTGCAAGAGGGAGTCTGGGCGGGAGACGTGCAGCAGTCACACGTGCGTGCATTTCCAGGTCCCCATTTTATGGTCTAATTTACCTGGAGATTTTCTTTTATGGTCTAATTTACCTGGAGATTTTCCTCGTATGTTTGATCGAGGGGGCAACGGGCCACGAGACAGACTTCCTCATCCTCACTCAGTTATAATGCCCACGATACTCGAACCTCCTTGACAACGTTTGATGAACCGATCGCATGTGTCCTTTTTTGTGATCGGATCACTTGATTAGATGAGTTCTTGACGATAACCCACCTCTATAGTACGACAAATTTCTAGTGGTGGATTTGTATGAGATTTGACCTATGCTTAACCTAAAACACCTGAGCCGATGGGTGATAAAACTTGGCTCTCGTATGCCTAAGTTGTTCTTTGTTAAGCTTTCAACATAAATATTGAAATGCACAATTCCACGCCGATCAAATAAAGAGAAAGTTGTTGGAAATGGGCTCCATCTCTTGTGAATTCTTAACAAATTCAATAATGTATAAGAGCTAGTGGGTTCGCACCTTACCCAACCTGAGTATGGAAGCTCGGATCGTGGTCAAATGATGTTCTCTGAGCCGGCCCTCAAGAATAGTCTATGAGCCTATCATTCTTCTTCTACGCTCGAATGGAGAGAATAACTGACCACGAGTTGAACTATTATCTTTCATACTCAGACTTATATTAATTGACTATGACCTAGGTTGGTANTCAAGAATAGTCTATGAGCCTATCATTCTTCTTCTACGCTCGAACGGAGAGGATAACTGACCACGAGTTGGACTATTTTCTTTCATACTCACATTTATATTAATTGACCATGACTTAGGTTGGTGAGAAGCAAACTCACTGATTTTGATATCATATTAAACTCATTGTAAACTCATAGAGGATCGAGCTCATTTTTATATAAAAAGTNATATCATATTAAACTCATTGTAAACTCATAGAGAATCGAGCTTATTTTTACATAAAAGCCTAAATTGATAGATTACATCATTCAAAAAAAACATTTTTACGAGCTCAAAATTTTCTATCTATTATATTAATGTGAATTATGAATAGATTTAACTGAAGGTATGGAATTGTCCNCTCAAAATTTTCTATCTATTATATTAATGTGAACTATGAATAGATTTAACTGAAGATATGGAATTGTCATGGCACATTTTCCCGATAATGATGATTTGTTGAAATTCAAGCTGGGAAGGAAAGGGGGAGATAGACTTACAAGTGAAGGTATCATGAAACCTTAGTCATTTTTTNGCCTAAATTGATAGATTACATCATTCAAAAAAAACATTTTTACGAGCTCAAAATTTTCTATCTATTATATTAATGTGAACTATGAATAGATTTAACTGAAGATATGGAATTGTCATGGCACATTTTCCCGATAATGATGATTTGTTGAAATTCAAGCTGGGAAGGAAAGGGGGAGATAGACTTACAAGTGAAGGTATCATGAAACCTTAGTCATTTTTTAGACTAGGCTGGCGGGTGTAACAAACTACGGTGCTGAGGAACTAGTGAGACAATGATTGAGAGTGTCTCCAGCAAAGATTTCTGATCAAGTCTTTCTAATCAGAACCTAATCTGCCAACCCCTCCTGCCAACAACATCAACATGTCCTATATAATAGACCATGTCCTCTCTTGATATCATCTCACAACAGCAGTCATTTCTCCTCTTGCAACCTAGCTTAAAACAACACGTAACTCTCTTTTGATCCAAGACTTCAGGGCTCACAGGGGATATGGGAGGTGTTGAGAAAGGCAAGATGGCCATCTTCCTAGGGCTCACAATGCTCCTCTTCGTTGCTCGTTCTTCGGCATTTCCGACAACCACGAAAGTTCACCACCACAACTTCATTGTAGGGATTCGTTCACTCCCTCTCCCTTCCTGCTGTACACTTGCCAACATCTTTCAAACTTTCTAGCTGATAACGCGTCCTCGGGGACTTGGAACGGTTTGGAACCTCGAAATGTTCCCGTTCTTCAACCGTTTAAGCCTTCAGTTGTGCAGTTCCGAGTCATCTAAGTGCTCCCGTTACATTTGCTAGCTGGGAGCTTTCTTAGATAGACAACTGATGATTCGAAATATTGCTTCTTCTCCTTTGCCTTGGTAATAATTGACACCAGTACCAGGTTACGTAAGGTGGTTGCGTTTTTTCACTTATACACGCACTATATGGAGTAATGGGGTAATAGTACAGTGCAATAGTTTTTCCACTTTAGACCAAGAGGTTCTCAGTTCAGTCTTCTTTGGAAGAGACTTCCCAATTTAACTGAAAAATAGGACATTAGATATGTGAGTTTGATATTCACGCCGACTAATTTATTAATTATCCTATAATTATTTGCCTTAAAGAATTATGGAATGTGCTTCCTTTCATGATCATTTGTACGATGACCAGGTCCAAGCAACACCCGTGAAGAGGCTGTGCAAAACCCACACGATAATCACAGTGAACGGGCAGTTCCCGGGGCCGACTTTGGAGGTGAACAACGGGGACACAGTCGTGGTCAATGTCGTCAACAGGGCTCCTTATAATGTCACCATCCACTGGTAGATTCATCGATCCATAAGAGTCTCATAAGATTCGAGATGTGCGGGTAAATGTTGATCATGAGGACTGTGTAGAACCAAGACATCTGTTTGTGTTGGTTTATACAGGCACGGGATCCGGCAGATGAGGACCGCCTGGGCTGACGGCCCAGAATTCGTAACCCAGTGCCCGATCCGGCCTGGTGGAAGCTACACCTACAGATTCACCATCCAGGGCCAGGAAGGAACCCTCTGGTGGCACGCTCACAGCTCCTGGCTCCGAGCCACAGTCTACGGTGCTCTCATCATCTACCCGAAACAAGGGTCTTCCTACCCCTTCCCGAAGCCGAATTCTGAAGCCCCAGTTCTTCTGGGTAATCATCATTCCATTAACTTCCGAAGAACAACTATTACTCTACTCTCAGTTCCATTTTCATCCATGGTCTTTCCATGCAGGTGGGTGGTGGAATTCGAATCCTATGGATGTCATAAAAGAGGCGTCTCGAACTGGTGGCTCCCCAAACGTGTCCGATGCGTACACCATCAACGGTCAGCCTGGAGACCTCTACAATTGCTCCAGCAATGGTAAATCGAAGTCATAAGTCAATCCTGCAAAACTTACGGTCTATTCATATTGTACAATCTGCAACCTAACTCCGGACTTTTGACCAACAATGCCATGAAAAACAGATACCACTGTGTTTCTCGTAAAGCCCGGTGAGACCAGCCTTCTCCGGGTCATCAACGCTGCACTCAATCAGGAGCTTTTCTTCAGCGTGGCAAACCACAAGCTCACCGTTGTTGGAGCCGACGCTTCATACCTGAAGCCGTTCATGGCTTCCGTGATCATGCTCGGGCCGGGTCAGACCACCGACGTACTGATCACTGCCAACCAGCCTCCAGCCAAGTACTATATTGCGGCCAAGCCATACCAAAGTGCGCAGGGCGCCCCATTCGACAACACCACCACCACTGCCATAGTCGAATATAGGCCAATTGGGTCGGTCCCTGGCCCGATAAAGCCCATGATGCCGAGCCTTCCAGCCTTCAATGACACGGCCACTGCCACTGCCTTCACTCAGAGCTTGAGGAGCCCCAAGAAAGTCCCCGTCCCCACTGACATCGACGAGGACCTCTTCTTCACCGTTGGCTTGGGCCTCAATAAGTGCCCGCCGACATTTAACAAGTCCTCCCAGTGCCAGGGTCCCAATGGAACTCGCTTTACATCGAGTATGAACAATGTGTCCTTCATGCTCCCATCGAATTTCTCCATCCTGCAGGCACATTACCAGGGCATCCCTGGAGTTTTCACAACCGATTTTCCTGCTAAGCCACCAGTTCAGTTCGACTACACCGGAAACGTGAGCCGGTCCTTGTGGCAGCCGATGCCAGGGACCCGAGTGTACAAGTTGAAGTATGGATCAAGGGTGCAAATAGTGCTGCAAGGGACCAGCATTCAGACAGCTGAGAGCCATCCAATTCACCTCCATGGATATGATTTCTATATCATCGCCTTGGGTTTCGGGAACTTCGACCCCAAGAAGGACTCGTCCAAGTTTAATCTAGTCAATCCGCCATTGAGGAACACGGTTGCAGTCCCTGTGAATGGGTGGGCAGTCATTAGATTCGTTGCTGATAATCCAGGTAAAGGCAAATTGCTACTACAAGTAATCCACTGAGTTGCATCAGTATCCATCCGACTATTGTCTCCGTCATAAGCCAATTTTGACCAATCTGACAATGGGTTTATGGCATTTGATGAAAAAACAGGTGCTTGGATTATGCACTGTCACTTGGATGTTCACATATCATGGGGCTTGGCGACGGTTTTACTTGTTGAAAATGGTGTTGGAGAATTGCAGTCCTTGGAGCCGCCTCCATCCGATTTTCCTCCTTGTTAGCATAGTATTTTCAATGCATATAGTACATCTACAGGCCGAGCTTGCTGGACCGAGCGCAATGAATCCCTGCACGGTCCAGGTACACAATAACATTCGGCAACTGCGATTGATCATAAGAAGATGGGATCCATATTCAGACATAAATTCATGAGCCAAGCGGAGTTTGTGTACTCCTTAGTGATTTTTCTCTTTAATTAGTTTTGCCTTCCCTTCCACTATGAGATTCATATCAATGTGTGTATGACGAAGCCCGCCGGTTTGATGTGTCACAGGTAAGATTCTTGAGTCCTCTGTAATGTGTTCGATATCTTTCATAATCAATAAAACAGAATACAGTAGAGTCTCAAATGTTGCTCGATTCTGTATGTCTCTGATCCATCAGAAAATATTACACCCCAAGACTGGGATAATAGACAATTTCGAACATGTTATGAAAATGAACTGTTCCGAGTACATGATGACTTTTGGAGACCCTGGCGAAATCGAGAAGCGACATCGAGTCTCGTCAAACTGGACCAGGACAAGAAGAGATGCTTACACAGATGTCCTGAAAGTTGTGAGATTGTATGACAGATAAATTACCGATCGGCCTTAAGTCGCATAAAAAGTTCAAGAATAAGGCCTTCCAGTCGGACGGGAGAGAACCGAGGATTGCATCGGGAAATAGCAGTAGAGTGTCTCCAGAATTTGTTCTCCGCTAAAATTCGCCATAATTATCAACAAGGGGTAGATGAAAGCCTAAAGCTAACTCGCTGTCGGCCACTCCATGCTTCAATAGGTTCCTTTGCAATCAAAATCTATTCGGCAGGTCCTCGACGTCCGGAGTTAGTGTGATGACTGAGAGGGTGCCGGGCACGGGCTATTGCCTACCGGAGCTCATGAAGCCTGGCTGCATGTGAAGTGTTGCATCACCAGTATAGAAGTCTGGTGGCCGCAGAAGTCTTCTGAAGCGAGCATGTCGCCGATAACTCCGAGCTCAGGATTCTCTGTGAAAGTGAGCATCTCGTCAGTGAAGATCGATGAGTTCATCGGCCTACGACCCACAATCACGAGGTCGTAATTCAGCTCCTGCGACTTGACTCTGTTCACTACTTGCACGCTGTCCTCTGCCATCACTTCAAGGTAGACTGCCCTCGCGTTGTCGATGTTCTTGATCCTGAAGTCTTCAAGAATCGTATCATCGAGCTTCTTCTGGCCTTCTTGATCGTCTTTCACACTCCAACAGTTTACGAGGATCCGGATCACCGTCATTTGGATCCCTTCACGCCCCGAAACTCTGGTGGCAAACGCCAGCGCCTCCCGATCATCTGGCCCCCCAAGGAATATCACCGCTACGTTGTAGGAAAAGTTGTTGTACCGAGTGCGACAACCGAAGCCTTTATCGACGAGAATCCCGACCGTACAGGGAGCAGACACCTGTATGTTGGAATTCAGACCACGTAGGAACGTCACTTCCCTTACATCTTCCTCTTGCTTTTTCTGGAAGGGGATGATTATAAGATGAACGGAATGATCCTCGGCCAGCTTAGCAATGTTCTGGTGCATAGTCTTATACGGGGCGATAATCGTAAAAGGCTTTATGGTCACAGTACCCTTTGAACTTCTCGAGTAATTCTCGAAAGCACGCATGATGCGATCAGAGCTCTGGCAACGAAGCATCTTCCAGTGCTTGCGATACGGAACAACAAGGGGAGCTGCTCGCCCAACGAGCTCGACCAGGTGAACTGCATAAGCGCATATCAGGCTACTGGGCGTCGGGTTTGAAGCCTCAAGGAGAGTGATGGTGCTAGGGACATCTTGTTCGCCGTGGACACATGCAACCACCCGCAGGCTCAAGCCGTGTAAACTTTTCTGAATTGTGGTCGAGTTTCTCACCGGAAGTGTGCTCGAACTGTCCCGGTGCTTGTACAAGATCTCAAGCAGAGGCACTATGATTGCCGTTACCATCATGTTGGCTAGCACCATTACCGTGTAGCTTTCTCCATTTATCATCTGAAAGACTGAAATGAGATCAGAATGCGGCGAAGTTGGGAAAGATTGAGACTGAGATCAGCATAACAAGGGATGCGCATAATATTGTCCATTACCTTCCTTTCTTTCCAGCGGCAAAGGTAGATGAGTTCGACTGCTCCCCGGACGTTGAGAAGAAGCCCAAGAATGACAGCATGCCTGATCCTAACCTTGTAGTACAATGCCGCAGGTAGAAAAGCACCCATGAACTTGCACAGGGAGAGGAAAATGGAAAGGAGCCAGATCTTGAAGGCACCATTCCAATTTTGTATTAAAGAGATGTCCGTGTGGAAGCCCACATAGAGGTAAAAGAAGGGCATGAGGAACTCCATGATGAAGACCTCAGATTTGTCAACTATCGTCGTGGCTAGAGGCGGCCCGTTCGGTATTGCCAACCCAAACATTATGCTCCCCAAGAGGATCAACCCAATTGAGTTGGTTAACAATGCCGCGAGCAAGGTCACAAGAAGTATCCCTACGATGTAGTCTTCATCCACTGCTCTTCCCTCCGGGGTTCTCGAGACAACCCAGTGCAGAGCTGGCCGGACCATGTAGAAGAACGCCAGGAGGAGGGCAGCGGAGAAGGTGAGAAAGGAGGCCTGCCACAGATTGCCGCTGTTGATTATAAACCCGATTGGCAGGATCAACCATGCGATCATCTCGTTCACAGCCGAGGCCGTGAGAGCGAGCTGCCCAGCCTCGCAGCTCAGGAGGTTGAGCTCCTCGAGGACGTGGACCACGTTCGGGAAATGCGTCAGGACGAAGGCGAAGACCAGGAAGTGGGCTCGCTCGTGCATTATGTAGTGCAGATGCTTGCACAGGCCAAACATGGAGAAGTCAATGATGATCGGGAGGACGACGCTCGAGATCCCGATGATCCAGGCGCTCTTCGAGATCCTCAGCGTCAGGGGGGAGTCCATCTTCACCATCGTCAGGAACAGGAAGTAGATGAGGCCAAGGTTGCTTGTTACGTCCATCAGGATGTACGCTCTCGGCGAGAACATGGTGCTCAAATATGACTTGCTCTGTCCCATGACGGTCGGCCCCAAGAAAATGCCTCCCTGGTCATTTCAGGTTTCACAAACAAAACGGATTTGTTAATCTGATCTAGTATAAGAGTTGGCAATCTTTCATAGACTTCGATTTTCCTGTTTTTGCAGTGTTATCCTTTCTTAGATATCCTTACCCGGCAATTCAAGGAAAAATTTCAGCTTGACAGAATAATAAACACAGCATATGGTTGTCCTTAGTTCCCAAATGCGACAAAGAGCTAAGAATGTACAAGGGTAAGAACTTACTAGGAGACTACAGACAAATTTCGGCTGCCTCAGGGGCTTGAGAAGGAAGTAGATTACATGGGAAACGATCTGAAATAGGGCTGTCATGGCAATGAACACCGGAAAACTGTGCTTCAGAGGGTTATCTCCGTACAGGTAGCCTACCGAGTCCATGTTCTTTTCCCTCTCAATGCACATATAGGTCACGTTTTCCCATTGAACCGACAACCCCTCCATTTTTGTCTCTCCTCAGAAGAATTCAAGGACATCCAGGTCCGGATCGACTTTCCCGTCTGACCGGAACTTGCTCAATGTGATTCTGCTCCGCCCGAAATCCTGCACGACAATCAAGAGTGCCCCACCTTTCTGTTATGGAACAGGGATCGTTAGTTGGAAGCAGCTGTTGATGTCAAACAGAAAGACAGGTACGAGTTGAAGGGAGATGCTGAGGGGAGCAGCAATTTCTAGAGAGGGGAGTACATTTAGAAAGTCAATAACAGAATATCTGAATGGATCCTAAAATGGGTCCAGGACATGCTCTGATTGGGAGCCGACAGCAATGTATGCTCTGATTGGGAGCCGACAGCAATGTAACGACCATTTTGAGAATTTAAAAATATCTTCTTCTTTTTTGTTTTTCTGTGAAAGTTTCATTATGAAAAACCCGTGATTGTAAATCTGGACCAAGTTTCTTATGAGATCTTCGAGATTAACGTGATAAGTATTATTTTAGATTCTCTCATGGGACCTCTGGTCGTAACTGCTGGAGGGTCAACGCGGAAATGACCTGTCCCCAGGTTAATAGAGCTGGAAAACTCGTTTAAGAGTGAATTAATCACTGAAAACTAGTTGGAGATGTTCAATTGTGGAAGAAGCAAGGGCCGCTAAATGCTCGATGCAACTACTGTCAATGAACATCAGCATTTTTAAGCGGATCCAGTCTGTCAAACTACCGGAAGTGGTAAATCCAAGTTCACCGAACAATGCTGGACCACAAGACATATTCATCGAACCTTGGAGCAAAACTGCAGATTCATTCTGAACAATCCCGAGGACAACGGCACCCTCATTCTGCCAAGACGATTTGAACATGATGATAAGTATCTGTCGGAACTTCAGACTGAGCTAGCACTCCATAACTTTCGAGGCCTCTGCTCTGGCGATGGTCCCAAGCATCAAATTAGTGACATGATCAGCAGTTCTTCTGGAGTATGACTGCTCCACAGGACATTCCTCAGCTGTTTTCGTTGCCCAGGTGCTTCCAGGTGATCGGACTACTGTTCTCCTTCGGGGATACTACACATTGCTCAAAAACATTTCATTTGATACACTCTTCCAATGTTTTAGACATATGCTATAATGCACATGCTAGGAACTTGACCCGCGCATACGGCCTCACTGAGGACAGTTTACGGAAAGAGAAAGAGGGAGATGAACTTAGGGACGGTCAACTATTTAAGCACAGCTTCCTGAATTAATTGACACTTTGACAGGACAGATCAGCTTTGGAGAACATTTTTCTAAAATCTGTGTATAACCGTCGCAGGAGAATACCAAATTATACCAATTTATATTCGGCAGATGAGTTCTTCGGTAACTCAAATATACCGAACTCTCCCATCATCTAATAGTGTCAGTAGGCAGAGTCGGTGCATGTTAGTACGCGTGACTTCAATGGGGAGGGAGCTGTTTTCAGTAATGAACGTAACTGGATCACCATTGCCTTGTAAATCACCATTTTTTAATCACGTCGTTATGGTTTCGAGAAATTAAGAAGCAAAGTTTGAGTGGACGGAAGTTATGGAAGCTGATCATGGTGCCATGTGGTGGCAGTGGAGCTTAATCTTAGGATCTCATACTTGTTGGATAGATAGAATTCCAGGACCGATCCAGCATTGTTACCTGTTGCTATGACGAATGAATCATGCGCCCGACTGAGCTTGTACAGGTCCAGTACCTCCTTTGCCGCCTAGATTATCATACATGTAATAATCATCGTTGCTTCTGACGTATGGCAATGCATTCNTAGATTATCATACATGTAATAATCATCGTTGCTACTGACGTATGACAATGCATTTGATACACGCATGCCTCTGTTATCCAATTCCTCCTGTTGTAGCCTTTTTCTACACTTCACTTGATATCCANGATACACGCATGCCTCTGTTATCCAATTCCTCCAGTTGTAGCCTTTTTCTACACTTCACTCGATATCCGTAAGTTCATGGTCAAGAGAGGGTGGCAACAACTGCTGTGATAGCTTTCCTCCTCATTCGGGTATTATCATTCTGAGAGGACTACAGCGGAAGGGGCCAAGAAGAGCTGTCAGGATTCAGAAGACAAAGATATGGACTTTGGCATTAGCTGGTAGAGGAATGCTTCGTTTAAGAAATCTTTACGGAGGAAATACTACCAATTGTCTCCAAAAAGAGAGTTCATGAATGAGGAGCTGATCTATGGGCAGAGGACCCCAAAATGCAGGCTTATACGAGAAGGATCTTATCAGTTCTTACATGAAGAGATTCGATCTGGACTGAGACCAAGTCTGGAGGCAAAGCATTCCACCAGAAAGAAATTGGACTCTGTCTCATCATAAATGGCCAGAGGAAGAGGAAAAAGAAGAAAATCGGCACTCGATATGTGGTGGGGAGACTTTATGGTCACTCCATATCTTGGAATAACACCTGACGTGTTTCCCTTTTCCCCCACTTTTTCGGTCTGTTTGCCCATATAGATGCTTTCTATGTATGGGACAGCCGAAGATGAACTCCACAACAGAATTACAGAGAAATGGAGCGGGAACAGTCTGAGGATGAGGGCTTACTGCTTAAACATGTTCTACAACAATGCCTCCTCCGACATGGATCTCTCGGAAGAGAACAGGAGAACCTGGAGCCTGAATCCCTATCTCGGGAAGAGGTTACACGTCCATCATCAGGAGGCCTTCAGGTTCCTCCGGTGGAATGTTGCTGGTTCTACGACACAATCAGATCAAAAGATGGATTCGAGTTCAGTTGGAAAGAAAACTGGAAAGCGTCCCCTTCTTTCTTGCTAGCCCCATAAAGGAAGCAGCTAACTTGGTGCAATGAGCTCGTGAAATGGGAGATCCCCAATCCTGATATCTGAATGACGGGCTGAGGAACGCTATCCAGCTAGTCTTTAGGCAAAGCAAAACGGGATATGAAGGGCTGCGGAAACCCCGAGCAACGCACGTCTGAATTGCCGCTAGAAAATTCAACATATTCTGATTTGATACCATTGTCAATCTGATCACATCAATGAAATGCTCACGGGAAAGGTCTACAGCAGCTGTGACCACTTCTCCATACTTTCTTCTTTCTCATTTGCAATTCGAAGATCCAACCGCAGCAGGCATCGATCGGTGATCAGTTTTACCTGGGGTTTCGTGGGCAGATGATATTAATGGCAAATCACTTGATTCTGGGCAACCACATTAACCACTAATCGAGATTTTCGCTCCGGGAAGGCTGTTTACTTAGATCTACCTTCTTCTCTATGTTCGACCGGAGTTGGTGGTTGTCAGAGTTCCATCCATTGCGTTTGCTGTCCTTTTTGCATATTTGCGTCAACTTGGCAACTGTCTAGGATTGATATAATTCCAACATGATATCTAACAATTCCCAATTTCAACCTCCTTGCCCTCCTTGCAATAGAAAAAGGGGTCAATCTTGATTATTGTATCATACATACATATATATATATAATATATATATATGTATGCATACTAACATTCTCTTGGCTATTGTTTTCTTATATGATATTTCAATTACATATTACTTATCAATTTCTCCTTTATAATTTTTTTATTCAATGTATATAAGATCATACATATAATTCTTTTCCTTAACGAAAAAAATATTATAAGCTTTTTTTAATGAGAATATAATTTATAATATCTCAATGTCATATAGATAATAATATAATGTATTAGTATTAATTTTTATTTTTTTCATAGGTCATTTAATATATTCGTCGGTCGTGCTGACCATGGCTGGCACATTGAACTTGAATGGTCTATTTTGCCATATAAAAAGGGAAAAAAAAGATATGTACACTTGCATTTTTTATATCTAACTTTTATATATATATATATATAATCAAAATTTCCCTCAATTGAATTTTAATAATCTTTTGTTTCTTAATTATGGTAATCAGAATATTGCCTCTTGGCTTTGGAAACCCAGCTGAGATCATGACACTCCACGACAGCCCTACCTTGGAAGATCTGGTATAATTTTGCAAGTAGATTTCCGGGGAATTGAGCTCTAAATTATACACACATAATTAAGAAGAGAATCCACAGAAAAGAATATATAATCAATGCCACTTGATTGAAAATTTGCGTCCCGAGCGGTATCAATGGGTCAATGAGATACCAATCAATATCATGCAAATTAGTGGACATAAATCAAGTGGCTTGGAGTCGCAGTTCACCGAATCTTGAAATTGCCATCTGGTCGGTTACGGAGTCGCAGTTTTCATCGAGTCTCTCACTTTTCTCCTCCTCTTTCTCTTCTTCTTGGTAAAAGGCAGGCAAGATGAAGATGCCGAGACGAGGTTGGTACAGTGAGGCAGTGACCCGTTCGTTTCTAGAAGTTTAGTTAAATGGGCGGGGGCCATGCGAGCACTCTAATTCCGGGCAGTCTTTTGTACGGCAAGATACGATCTTACTAAAGATAGAGAATTTCATGCCCGTCTAATTCTTTTTTGAAATATTTTGGTGACATTATTATTGCCACAAACGATTTCATATTGATTAAATAAAGAAAAATATTGTAATCTTATCAGAAAATTGAACACTATTACCTATTAATTTAGATTTTTTAAGTGAAAACGAATTCAATATCTTACAAATTTTCAACAAATTCGATATGGTATCAAAATCAGTGGGTTCACACCTTACCTGACCCGAGTCCAGAAACTCGGTTCGTCGTCAGCTGATATTAAGTCCGAGCATGNGGTTGGTACAGTGAGGCAGTGACCCGTTCGTTTCTAGAAGTTTAGTTAAATGGGCGGGGGCCATGCGAGCACTCTAATTCCGGGCAGTCTTTTGTACGGCAAGATACGATCTTACTAAAGATAGAGAATTTCATGCCCGTCTAATTCTTTTTTGAAATATTTTGGTGACATTATTATTGCCACGTACGATTTCATATTGATTAAATAAAGAAAAATATTGTAATCTTATCAGAAAATTGAACACTATTACCTATTAATTTAGATTTTTTAAGTGAAAACGAATTCAATATCTTACAAATTTTCAACAAATTCGATATGGTATCAAAATCAGTGGGTTCACACCTTACCTGACCCGAGTCCAGAAACTCGGTTCGTCGTCAGCTGATATTAAGTCCGAGCATGTAAGAAAATTGCCCAGCTCGTGGCCAATTGTCCCCCTCGTCCAAAGCTGGAAGAAGAATAGTCGGCTTGTAAACAGTTGTTAAGAACGGGCGTTTAATGGCACGTGGCAAAGTAAACCACATTATCTTATGAGGGCAAGTGTTGAGATATAGATTTCACATCAATTAAATAAAGGAAAAAATTGTGAGCTTATAAGAACATTCGATACCTTCACTTATCAACTTAGGTTTTTAAATAAAAATGGACACCAAACTCATAAACTCACAAAAAAAAAATAACAATCATAATCCCAACTCTGTCTTGCTTATTGTTGCTATGAATGTTCTTTTCTACGTGCAACGGGGCATCGAAGCACAATTATTAATTCGATTTTATTTTTTTTTAATTAAAAATAACTTGTCGGCACACGGTATGATGATAATCTAGACGTTTGGTCACATGCACTGGCTCAATTGACCGACAATCATCTCATGACAAATTGAGATATGATATATGACAGATATTCTAGTTGCACTTCCTTGCTCTCTCAGCCTGTTCCTGCGTTCACAAGTAAATATGCAATATAGGCAGTTCGAATCGGTTTCGAACTAGTTCAAAAGCCGGTCTTGAACCATTTCTCACTTTTTTTTCTTTAATTTTTTTCAAAACATTAAAATGAATATTTTTTTAAAAAAAAGTTAAATTATATTTTTATATTTTACTCGATAAATTTACTAATTATTTCATTTACATAAATAAAATGTTATTCTTTTATACATATATTAAAATTTGACTAAGAGTTTTGACGGTTCGAGCCGGTCCATGACGGCTGCATAAAGGTTTTGGGCCATTCTCGGCCACACTGGGCCCATTTAACATCGTCATTCACAAGTTGCACGAAAAAGACACAAGTGATGACAAGTAGGATGAATTGAGGATAAGCTTTTTTTTTTTTTTTAACACATTATCAAACCAGTGAATGAATTGAGATAACACACAGCCTGGCCATCTTGATTTACGGTCTTTCTTTCCGATTATAAATAATTTTTATGGATTTAAAAGTGAGTGTATATATACATAGTATGTATGTATGTATGTATGTATGTATGAAAGAAGGGGAATAATGAACGAAATTTTCAAACTCAAATGGGAGTCGGGAAAGGTGAATTGGGAAGAGGAAATAAGGGGGGAGGATAAGGCAAACAGGCGGGCAGGTGGTGGAGATATTTAATTCATTCTCGCAGAAGGGATGAGAAAAGAGTGAACTAACCGTTAAATTATGTTGTTGGAGTCCAAAAGAGAGCTGCAAGTTGAAGCTCCACTTGCTATAAAACAGTGTCAGTCATCTCCTTCGCCCACCGGCGTAGGCTGTTCCGATTGAGATCGCACAGCGGGGAAAACCCACCAAATTTCTCTGACCCCAACCTTTCTCATCTCATATAGATATATATATATATATATATATAAACCCCTGAGCGCTTAGATTTCATCAAAGCTAGCTCATGACCGAGGCACAGAGTGTGAGAGACAGAGAGAGAGCATAGAGAAGAAAAACAATACCGGATACAAGGTCGTCACGACAATATGCCCTCTTCGCTACAAATCCAGCGAGTAAATCCATCCAAGCCGGCCGGTGCTGCCGCCACCTGCGGTCCCACGGGCTTCCGCAAGAGGCCGCAGGGTGCAGCTGAGATGGTGGCGTTGCCGGAGGTGTTGGCCCGGTACCACGCCCACGGGGCTGGCCCGGACCATTGCTGCTCGGTCCTGGTGCAGACGATCGCGGCCCCCATGTCGACCGTGTGGTCGATGGTCCGCCGCTTCGACAACCCGCAGGCCTACAAGAACTTCCTCAAGAGCTGCCACGTCATCGACGGGGACGGCCGGGTCGGGACACTAAGGGAGGTCCAGGTGGTATCGGGCCTCCCGGCCGCCTCCAGCACCGAGCGGCTCGAGATCCTAGACGACGAGCGCCACGTCATCAGCTTCAGCATCGTGGGCGGCGATCACCGCCTCTCGAACTACCGATCCGTCACCACCCTCCACCCGGCCCCGGACACTTGCAACAAGCCGGCCGGGACCGTGGTGGTGGAGTCCTACATCGTCGACGTCCCTCCGGGGAACACCATGGAAGACACGCGCGTCTTCCTCGACACGATCGTCAGGTGCAACCTGCAGTCGCTCGCGCGGATCTCCGAGAAGCTGGCAAAGAGCAATAGCATCAATTAACCGCTGATCTCCCCGATGGAACGCTGTACCCGTCTCATGATTGTCTCTCCGGAGCCGATCCATGGATCAGACCGCGAGCTCCTTCCTTCCTTCCTTCCTTCCTTCTCTCTTTCTTTCTTTCTGATTTCCGATGTAGTTGATGAGGCCTGATATCAAGAACGAGCGTGGGGAACTTCCGATATCATCAGCTGGTCACTTTTTAGAGCAGATCTTAGGACTCGAACATGGACAGGACGTTATTTGCTGTAACTTTGTGTAGGTTAATTAATGGTTTCAATTTGTTAATTGCTCTCATTTTGCAGAGTTTGTTTCTTCGTATAGTTTTTCATTGTCATGCAAACCATTAGAGGAAATCAATCACCTTCAATCTCTTTATCTCTGTCATCGCTCCTTCTCTCTTTTTTTAAAAATTATTTCTGTGGTTAAAAAAAGGTATTGCAAACGAAGGTAGGAGACTAATGAATGCCATGCCATGTATGCGAAATTTTTTCAACTGCAAGAAATTATTGAATTGGTCACTAAGTTTCTTAAGAATTAAAAGTTGCGTCAAGACTATGTCAAAAGGGTAAATCGTATCGGACTCGGGGAACAAAGATGACCGCATACATACAGCACATGGTAAAAGAGTCGAGTCTACGGTGTCCGAGGTAACATAGAGCACCGTGGATTGGTCCGCGGGGAAAAGAGACGATGAAAGGAAGATAAACACCCAATTGAACATTTCAAGAATTAGAAATGGCATGCAAAGCCGGCTTTCTTTTGAAAATCCAAAATATAATCAGAGGGGAAAAAAATGGAAAGTAGGTAATATAATTACGTGATAATCAAGAAATCAAAGTTATATTAGTATTATTATGATATTAGTGATCAAGAAATAAATAAGATAAACATGGAAGTTAAATAAATAGAAATAATATATT
>CXYZ01009678.1:645868-665170 GCA_900006705.1 Sonneratia caseolaris | reverse complement strand
AGATTCGTTCCTTTTAATGCTTCTACAATTTCGAACTGGTAGCAAAGAATTCATAATAATTTCTCTCACTTTGAATCTGTTGTCATCCCCCTATTTTTATTTGCCCATCTGTGTCCTTTATCACTGTGGCAAACCTTTGAGACGCATTGCATTATGTCTACCCACCGAATTCAAATTTTGATTCATCAACTTGTGATCCAAGTGGCCCTCTTACGGTCGGATACACGTATAGTCTCTCCATCTTCTATTTTTTTCGATTATATAAAATATTTATAATATTAAAAAGAAGCTTAAAAATAGAAAAGTAAAAATGTATGTAAAATTTTATAATAATAGAAGGTATAGTCAACTTGATAAGTAGTCAAAATGAAACTTAGACAGCCACCTGGCCTGAGTCTCGATCCACTATATTTATAAATATTAAATGGTGTATTTTCGAGTTTCTACCGGCCGTGATCTATTGGAATTTTGGATGCTGAATGTCAGTCTAAAGATTAATACGCAATATTTGAGGTTGGTAAGATAATTACGACCACCTTTGCCGGTTAACGGTACGGTACTATCTATTATCTATCTCTTCTAAGAAGATTGTCGTTGCCCTTAAATTACGCCCATGGGTAAATAAATGAGCTGATTCGACCGCACCATACCTGGTCCAGAAGCACGGTGGATCGGGTGCGAAAATCTCATGCATCGTGCGGAAATAAATTAGTATGTGTTAAATGGCGTTTGTCTCGAGTCTAATTTCGTCGTGGATGTGGTATCGACGGTCCATCTAATACGCTTACCATTGGATCTGGGACGGAGGTGAATGAAAATGTGTATTTAGAGCAAGTCGGCTCAGAATCTTGTGTGGCGTGCTGGGTGTGAATTTAGAATTTTTAATTAGGAGAAAGTATGTGAAATTATCCTCATTTTATTCTCTCTTTTTTTTCCTGAATAATCGCATTTATCTTATTTTTGCCTAGTGGTAGGACTTGAACATGTCCGTTGGAATTTTCCTGAAATATCTCTTTCAGCAAACTGCTCCCCTCCCAACTCTTCTGTTTGGTAGAGAGATTGTCATCCTGCCCTGCTCCACTGGATGTGTCTGTGCGGTGGGGACACCATCGCAGTTTCTTTTCTACAGCCATTGATTTGACAAGTCCCAACAGATACAGCCAACTGCCACAAGATATAGGCGCATCTCAGCCGCTTCTTTTCATGTGCTCCGCCTATGTTCCGTAGGTCACGAAGCGAGACTCGGCCGGATATAGACGAGGAGGAAAGGTGGATACTGGTGTAAATTGGCATGCAGTGAGGGGGCGGAGAGGGATCCGAGAGCGACGTGGGGCGGAGGCAGGCCACCGAACGCGAGCTGGGCTCCGGTCGAGCGGGCTCCCCGACGACCAAACAAACNTCACGACGGCTCTCCGGTGAGCATCTTAAGAGATAACCTAAAGCAACACTGCAAGCATCCACTATTCGGTCGTGTCATTCCCGAGGGGTTCGTCTGTCTCCTTGGAATAGGATAGAAAAAGGGGAAAAAATTCAACAAGCATGATGGTAAATTTCCTAACAGAGATTCACATTATTTTTACTTAAAAATTATATTAATAAATATTTGTATCTAACTTTTTTTTAAAATAAAATTATAATTTTTTAATTGTTTAATATGAGATTATATTCATTATAACTATCATTATCACATATCATTAAATATCCATAATTAACCATTGCTTACGACTTAAGTATTCTTTTTTCGGTCTAAAATGAGTGGAACAATTGACCACGATGAAGGTAATTTTCTAAGGTATTTGGGCTTATGTCAACTGACTACAATCTTGGCTTTCGAGCAATGTACGAGCTTACCAGTTTTAATAATATATTAAATTCATTATTTGATTATAGGAGATTGAGTCCGTTTTCACTTAAAGTATTAAGTTAATGGATTGCGGCACTAAATTTCCTTATAAACCAACAATTTTTCTTTTAATTGTTTGATACAAGATCATGTTCTCTACTCATGGATTGATCGAGATCTGTCATCTTACTTTTAATTTTATAGACGGAGAGAATTGGTAATTAAAAATAGTGTTATCGAAAAAAAGAAAAGAAAAGAGAGAGAGAGAGAATGGAAAGAGAGAGAGTAAACATTAGACAGCCCAAGCCCAAAAAATCAACTTTCTGCCCGACAAAGCAAGGCAGGCAGACAGACCCATCAACGGCCCATTGGGCGTTTGGTAGATCAAAGCCCAACTTCCATAACCACGGAGAAGGGAACTGTAATTAATTCAAGATTTTTAATTAATTATCAGATTTTTTACTACTGACCAAAAAGAAAATCAGCAGATTTTCACTTAGACAAATGGTGACGTCACCGTCAACTTCTTGCCTCAGACTCCTGCACTATCCTTCTTCTATCCGACAACTGAAAATATATAATTATTAAAAAAAATCTTCCGTGGTAGCGACGCAGCGTAGAGACCCGAAGTGAGAGTCTTCGTCCTCTCGGTCTTGGAGAAGTAATGCCAAAGGCCTCCACGAGGGAAGACGAAGACCTCAAGTCCTCCATTGATGCCCCCTCCATGCCTCCTCCCTAGCCGCAATTCTGTGCTGTTCTTCCTCCTCAACCTCCTCCGATCCTTCATTCACTTCGTGATGTCTCACCTCCCCAAACCTGCCGCAGAAGAGCCAGCGATGGAGCCGAAATCGTCGCCGGCCGATCCCACTGGACTCGACCCGATGGTCCCCTCGTTGCCAGTTTCCTATCCAATCAAAACCCTGGAGTACCTCTCGTCCCGCTCCTACTTCTCGTCCTTCCACTTCCCCTTCAACAAAGCCTCCGTCCCCCTACAGCAGCGGAGAACTAACCTGCCCGACCGGCCGAGGATTCTGGTCTGCCACGACATGCAGAGTGGCTATGGTGATGACCGCTGGGTACAGGGAGGGACGAACGGTGGAGCCTATGCGATTTGGCATTGGTACCTGATGGATATCTTCGTATATTTCTCGCACTATCTTGTCACGGTTCCACCTCCTTGTTGGACTAATACTGCTCACAGACATGGCGTTCGGGTAAATTATGCACTTTTTTTTCAATTTCTGTGACGTGAAGTGTTCGATTTGCTCGGCATGCTAGAAAGCTTCGCAATTAATGATACGGCCAACCGTTCTGCTCACAGATCTCGCAGTTTTGTAATTTGGCAGTTGATTTAGATCTCCAGCACTATAGATATTACAGATTGATCATTTGAGTTTGAGTTTAATATCTGGCGAATTTAATATGCTATCTTGTAATATCAATGCAATAAAGATTTTCATTTTTTGTCAAAAAATTATATTTCAATATGATACTGAAGCAAATGTTGGAGAAAAACCATTCCAGGAATGTGATCGCTTCCTTTCGAGTCATATTTTAGTGGAGACAGTCTTATGTGTTATCTTATTTATGGCGTTAAGGTGCTAGGGACCTTTATCACAGAGTGGGATGAAGGGAGACAAACTTGCGATAAGTTGCTATCAACAAAGGAGTCTGCTGAAATGCATGCTGAGTGCTTGACAGAGCTTGCAGTTGAATTGGGCTTCGATGGATGGCTGGTATTTTCCTTCTAATACATTTAGAGTGTCCTTTTGAATTCTTATTTCAGATTCACACACAGACATTTATGCAAATATGTATTTGAAATATATAATTGGTGAATGGGTCTAACAGGTACGTACTATTTCCAATGAAATGTTTGTCATTTCCTTTATGGTAAAGTATTTCCTTTTAAGTTAGTTCATCTGAGTCTGACAGATTAACATGGAGGTCAAACTGAAGAAAGAGCAAATCCCCATTATGATGCATTTTGTTAGACATCTGACCCAAACTATGCACGCTTCCAAGCCTGGATCGTTAGTGATATGGTGAGAATTCTTCATGTTCTTTTTTGTGCTGGTCTGTACCACCTTCAGCTTGGTTTATTTTATTCTGTTCATTATTAAAGGTATGACAGTATCACAACTGAGGGCTGTTTGGATTGGCAAGATCAACTCAACAATAAAAACAAGCCATTTTTTGATATCTGTGATGGCATCTTCATGAACTACACATGGAAGGTACTTGCTAGTGATTCTTTCTTTTGCTGCAAAGCGTGCTAAAAGATTAATTTGTCATAGTGTCAGGGAACTCTATTATGAGCCATGCAGGAAAAGTATCCCCAGCTTTCGGCTGCTGTTGCAGGTGAAAGGAAGTATGATGTTTACATGGGAATTGATGTCTTCGGAAGGGGCTCTTATGGTGGTGGAGAGTGGAATGTAAGTGCCATGAAGTTAATCTATGCCTAGCTTTGCTGCCTTTCTAGCAATTTCTGCCCTAGATGTTATGATACTTGCACATCAGTCTTGTTTTGCCGCCCCTTGACCTGATGTTTGCGGTTTTCTTTCATTCATCAATTTTTATAAGTTTATGTTTCTATACCTCCTCCATTTCATCAACCTTTATGATTCTTCATATGTCAGATAAATGTTGCGCTTGACGTGCTGAAGAATGAAGGTGTATCAGCTGCCATATTTGCTCCTGGTTGGGTCTATCAAACCAATCAACTACCTGATTTTATGACAGCTCAGAATAGGTACCAAGCTGAAAATTCTCACTATGTTCTAATGGTTTCCTTTTCTCCAATTTAGTGAAACATTCTTTCAGGTTGAATAGTGGGAGTTTTTAGCTTTGATTTATATTCTCACTATGATATCTTTTGACTGTGCAGATGGTGGGCCATTATTGAGAAGTCTTGGGGAGTTCAGCAAAATTATCCAAATTCACTTCCTTTCTACACTAATTTTGACCAGGTATTGTTTATTGGAAAGGGCCATTTCCTAAAGTGAAATTCAAACATGATAAATTTGCGTTGTTCCAAATATTTTACTGCAGAATTGACTAGAAGGTTGTATATATAAATATCTTAAAAGGGCACCCATCTTTCAATGCAGAGACCTATGTTCGTTAAATTTAGAAGTAACCTATGGTAGGAAGCTTACAAAAGGATTATTACAACATTTATCATCTTTAGCTAGGTCATTCTTTTGTTCTGCTGACTCCCAAGTGATGGGACCACATCGAGAAGGACCATATTTTGGTGCATATACCTATTCTTTTATTAAATCTATGTATGGAGATGACCTCATTGTTATGATATTGCCTAGGGTCGTGGTTACCATTACTCAGTCGATGGAGAATATGTTTCCTGTTCTTCTTGGTGCAACTTATCTTGCCAAAGTTTTCAGGTAGACTTGCAATTTGTTCCTCATGAACTTCAGAACTGATAGCTGATCAAAGAATTTGACACTCTCATATGTTGATACTGTCTCAATTTCAAGGCCTATTGCTAGTGCAATGAAGTTATTCTGTTGTTATGATGTGTTTGATATACATTCCTTTAGACAATGAATTGAAGGAACTGGATCAAAGAGATGATTATTTAATCATGGGTCAATTTTGCTTAGTCTTGCTCATTATCATTCTGNGCTAGTGCAATGAAGTTATTCTGTTGTTATGATGTGTTTGATATACATTCCTTTAGACAATGAATTGAAGGAACTGGATCAAAGAGATGATTATTTAATCATGGGTCAATTTTGCTTAGTCTCGCTCATTATCGTTATGATTGTTCAATGCAATTTGCAGCCTTTCCTTGAGCTTAAGGCAGATGGTGCTGCTGATTCTATTGAAGTAATCGTTGAGTGAGTCACAATCCTTCCTTTGAGCCTCTGGTTTTATAATAATATCAAAGCTCTCCTGATTCAGCTGAATTACCTGAGGCCTGAACCCCATCTATTTTCAAACGCTTTCACTTGATCTCATGTCGTCGTTTTATTTGTATAAACTTTAAGTCTCAAGGGAGCATGCTATAGCGGCGGAGGAAATATCACCTTCAAGGGAACCCTCAAAGATGATTTTTTCTCCACAAGGCTGTTTGAGGGAGATCTCGTATTGGGAAAGTTACCTGTTCATCTTGCATTCTCGGTATTCCACTCTCTATGCTCTCTAATATCATTGGACAAATAGAAATTTTTTAACAGCTCTGTATTGCTATAAGGTTTTTAAAATTATGAAATTTGATGATTGGTTTCGTTACTCTCTTTTGCAGGTGAAATCAGAGATGGATTCTTTGGTGGGCCTCTCTCTGGAATTCTCCTCGACAACAGACAAGCAAATAGCACTACTTCTCCCGTCAAATGAGAATGTTTTAGGCTCTATGAGCTGGTTCTCAGCCAAATTTGATAAGGTGATTGCTCCTCTCGGAGTCAGAACATCTGCAAGGGCGCCTGAATGGACCATAACAGAAGGTAGCATTGAGATGAGTGGATACAGTCTTAGAAGAATCAATGCTGTTTGCTACAGATCGATATTGAGAAATTCTGGAGCCGAATCGGCCTGCAAATTTTATGCTGTTCTTGGTCACATATCAATTGAATCCTCCGAGTCGAGCTCGTATCTCCCACCATTTAATTCATGGCTGGTAGAGGCCGAGCACGTAAAATGGATTTCTAGCCCTTCTCCTGGATTCAAATCCCTCAGTGTTCTAATTACATGGACACTCAGAGAGGGCTGTGCTACTCAGGCTCTGGGCTTCAGGAACTTCAACATATATGTGGAAAGAGAAAAGGAAGTGGAGTCAGGAAGTCCGATGAGTGCCCGGGAGTTTCTCGGAGTGGCTCAGGTTGGAGCCTTCTATGTCTCCGGCCTTGTCGTGCCGACCGATGTTTCGAGTCTGAGGTTTATTGTTCAGGTGTGTGGGGATGATGGGGTTTGCCTCAAGTTGGAGGAGTCGCCTCAGCTTTCGCTTCGGTGTTGAGCAGCCTTGAGCTAGACATGTATCTTTCACCTGTCTGTTTCACTTTCTTCCCAGAAAATGCCGCCCCCACACCCCTTTCTTTCGTGTTTAATTGCAGGGGCTGCTAGGACATATTTGAACCTGTAAGGTGATAATCCAGCCCAGATGAGTTGTCCCATTAGAAATTGGTATTTTGAGCTTATCTGACTTGAATATAATATGTAAGGAAGAGGTACTTTTGTAGCAGGTGATAACTTTTTCTTCATTATTTTTATTTATATCACCACTTTTATTTATGTAGTATGAAGAAAATTGAATTATCAGATATTTTAGGGTAATGCTTTCAATACTAATATTATAGTAAGTTTGGTAATGAGTTTATTAAAGTTACGCATAAGATTTTCACTTCACTTAAAATCAATAGTATGATGAATTCATTTGAGTTCTATATTAAGTGTTAGATGTGGATGATATTTTAATTTTTGTAATATTAATGTGTACAATTTTAATTAGTTGATTAATATAATATATTAATTATAAAAAATTCAGCCCTAGACTTATTTAATGAATTTTTCTTAATAATTTTACTGTTGCAGTATATTCTATGTTTCAAATGAATACTTTTCTTATTATCCTATATTTATAAATAGGATGTATNTCAAATTTATCTTTTCATATCAGTAAAAATGAAAGTAGGGATACTAGTAATCTTGCTATCACTAATATGCAATACTCTTAACTTTTCTATTCATCCGTCAGTAAATTACTGAATAACTAGTGTTCAGTATTGGCTTCGTCAGTGTAGTACTATTGAAAGTATGTTATAGTTTAAGAAACTAGTGTCCCTCGTTTGAATATAAAGTTTCACCAAATTTGTGATAGTTCAATTAAAATTATAATAAAGTGAAATAATTAAATTATTCAAATAAAATCTTTATTGGAAATAAAATTTTGTCCAATCGTCAGATTTTTCTATTAGCTTTTCCTACGTAAAAACCTCTTTCATCAACACGTTCTAACTAAATTTAGGTTAATCATAAATGTTCCTTAATTTTAAAAATTTTCATTTATCAAAATTTAAATTTAAAATATTATTTAAAGTAAATGAAATGCGGAGTATGCGGATGATATTTTCTTGTTATTTATTGCATTTTTGTCATTATCTTCACCAAAAGATTTGTTTAAAAAACAAAAAAAGACTCTGACCGGAGACATCCTCTGCCACGGGCAGGACACGCGCCCATCCACGGAACTCAATCTCAACCATCCACGCGTCTCTCATCCAATGGCCAATCCCCCTATATGCTCCACGATATAATCCCCCACACGTCGCCTCTCCTCCTCATCTCTTCACCACACAACTGCCAGGAGACATTTCATCTTCCCTCTTCTATCGACGAACGACATTTGCAATCTCTTCCCCTCTAGAGATCCAGCTCTTCAATCTCGTTATCATCATCGAACATGATGCTCAGGGCTGCTCCAGCTTTCTCTCTCTTGAGTTCACATGGCGGTGATGCCCTGTCCCCCGCCTCCCCCTCTTCCCCTCCGTCTTCCTCCCTGAGCTCTTCCGTTCTCCGCTTTCCGCCTGCCAAGCATGGGATTGGGTCCCTGGCATGCGCGACAAAGGATGCGAACAACAGGTCCCTCTCTGGCGTGGCCTTTGAGCCATTTGAAGAGGTGAAGAAGGAGCTCGGTCTCGTGCCCGCAGCCCCGCACGACTCCCTCGCGCGGCATAAGTTCTTGGACGAGTGCGAGTCCGCCATCAACGAGCAGATCAAGTGGGTCTCTCATTTCTATCATTCGGTAGTATGTTCATCTGTTTGTGTTGATTTTGGTGGGGTCTTGTCATTGGTCGGTCTCCTTACTGCTCGTCACTTCTTGTCTCTTTCTTGATTCTTCTTCTTTATTGCTCCCATAGTTTGCTCGCTTATCAGCATCTTGGACGAATATAAATGGTATCTTGTGTTTCTCTAACTCGAATATTATTGAGTGAGACGAGAATGTTGGAGATGGCAACGACGTTCCAAGTGTACTAAATATGAGAACCTTGATTTGGACCGAATACCTTGTTCATTCATCCTGAGGTTTTCTTTTAATGATGAGGACCTGAGATTTTGATTTTTTTTTCCCTCTTCTGACGGGTTCCTGGGTTCTTTTTCATGAAAGTGTGGAGTACAATGTCTCATATGTGTACCACTCCATGTACGCATACTTCGATCGGGATAACGTTGCTCTCAAGGGTCTTGCCAAGTAAGTTTTTGAATCAGCGACTCTTGTAAGGCCCTATAAAATCTTGTTTCAGAACAATTTGGACTAAGCTGTCCTTTGAAATTATCAGATTTTTCAAGGATTCAAGCATGGAAGAGAGACAGCATGCTGAGAAGCTGATGGAATATCAGGTGAGGTGATCATAAAAACAAGGCTCCTGATGAGCAAGTCTAATTGATAAGGAATACTGGTTTCAGATTAGTAGGGAATAGTGATTATAATAACAAATCTCCTCATCTCGCAGAACAAAAGGGGCGGGAAGGTGATGCTCCAGAGAATTTGTATGCCTCTTTCGGAGTTTGATCATGCAGACAAGGGGGATGCCTTGCATGGTGCGTTTCTGAACTATGTATTGTACGTTTCATGGCAATGATTGACAAATACAGATCTTTAGATAGTTGAGAAAATGCCACGGACACGGGATCATAACTTAGATTCGCAAATATTCTCCTTTCTCGGATTAGCAACATCTTCATTTGTTCTTTCTATCTTTTTTAGTCATGTAAACCTATGAAATAGTTTGCATATGTTGTCGTCTTCGTTTGAATTTATAGTATGTAGTCTTAGGTAGATGAAGATGATACCAAGTAATGAATGGAGTTTCTTTTCTCAGCAATGGAACTCACGCTGTCTCTTGAGAAGCTTACGAATGAAAAGCTTCTGAACTTACACAGTGTAAGATGACAAGATTCTTCTGCCAGCTATTTCCACAAACTTGATTTCTCGATGGTTGAGTTTGGATTTTCCTGTCTTGGTACTAACTGCTGTTTAAATAAACAGGTTGCTGATAGGAATAATGATGCGCAATTGGCGGATTTCATTGAGAGTGAATTCTTGACAGAACAAGTAACGACAGAGAAGTTCTTCCTTCCTCTGTTTTTCGTGTTGACAGAGTACTGACAGATTATGGCTTGTATTGGCCTTTTTCAGGTGGAAGCGATTCAGAAGATCTCACAATACGTTGCCCAGCTAAGGAGAGTTGGCAAAGGACATGGTAGGAATCAATTTAGACATGCACCATTAAGGCTTTCTCATTCAACACTCAAATGATTTCCCATCGCTTAATAGTTCTCTGACGGATGACCTTGATTAATTTGATCTTTATGGACTCTTCAGGAGTGTGGCACTTTGATCAGATGCTGCTTCATGGAGAAGAAATTGCCGCATAATCTCGCCTAGCTTCTCGGTGAAATCATGCCGTCCGGTCTCTTCCCTTTGTTACATTGTCATCCGTTCATTCACTTGAGGATGTTAAGCGTGTCATGGCTTCTCTCCATAAAAGTTCCCACTTTGTGTAGCTATTGCTCTTTTAGAACTTTTCCATAATACATAATTGTTGGATGCTGGTTAGTTTTGCCCTTTTATTGCGACTATGAGTCGACGGAATAAAAGTTCGAACGTCTTTGTCTGCTATTTCATGGCAATACTAGAGACCACACATGTCAAATTTTGTCAAACATGATGTCTGCATTCCTCTTGTTTCGGAAGAAACCTGGGATTGAATTCCTTTCACTCCCGGGACAAACTGGTGGCCAGTTTTTGCGGCTGAATTGCGTGATCCAAGCGTCTCTGTCTGTCCTATCGAGTTAATTTTCTATATGTGACAATTCTTGAAGAAGTTAAGGGCCGAAAGCAAAGTTTATCTAATGTGTGGTCACAAGAAAAGGTCATCACGGCAGCCAGTTCTGAATCGACCGCCTGGATCGTTGGACCCTAAACTCGGCGCTGCTTTCGGTGTCTGAAATAATGTTTCGTGCAGGTGCACCGGAAACGTCAATTATGTCCGAAAGCTCTGCACTCTATGGGGAAGAGTTAATGACTGCCGGTGCCGTGTAAAGGGTGTTGAGATCGAGCGAGAAACTTTAGAACAAAGCGACTGAGCGGTACAAGTGCTCAGAGAAGAAGAGTCAGCGACTGCCAACATTCAAGCTTCCACTCCCATTGTCCCCAAGATCTGCTAGGAGGTGATAAAAATTGCAAAGGGAGTCTCTGATAGTCAAAATGCAAATGAACTGAGATTCGACTCTGTGTGTGTGTTCCGGTTTCAAACAGTGTCTCGTGTTTTATGTGTTCTGCACTGGCAGTGTCATTGCCTTCGTCTCATGATGCAGTGGTGTGGTCCTATGCTTCCTTTCTGGTTATAAAGAATGGGAAATAATGGGCAATTGTGGTTCACTATCTCGAGAATCGACACAGAAATCCCTTATTTCGGGGTCGAGGGTGAGTTTGAGGGAACCCTTCATTGACATATATATGTGATATTTCAGTTCTATCTGATGCTGCAGCTTTCACCGATGAGAATGATAACAATTCTCTGTTACTGGAAACAGATTTCCAGCTTGGTCCCACTCCCATCTGATTAAGCTAGTAACAGGGCCACCATAACGAACGAACAGCGGTTAGAGAGTACTCCCAAGTAGACGATCCTCAGCAGCAATCGGAATTGCATCCGTCTCCCTCAACCTCATCATCTCCGCGCCATTCTGTTCGAATCCCGGCCAATTCAAACATATGATTACACACAACAAAAGATGCAAACGAGAAAGTTGGAAGGGCATACACACACTGTCTCGTCATCAGAGGCTTGCCCCATTGAAGATTCGGATCTCTTGAATTGCTTCAGGGGACTTAGAGAGATGACAAACTGCATGACGAGCACACGGCCATGCTCCGGAGGGATAATGAGGAGGTGGGTAGAGTAGCGACTAGGGCAGTGAGGACGGAGATGAAGACGCGGGAATGTGAGAAGTCGATGTGCAGAATGCGGTTTCCCAGTATAGCAGAAGAGTATGGATTAGATATGCAGATTCTAGGATTCAGTACTTGAGGGAGTAGATTCAATGATTTATGTAATTTCATCCCAATTCTTAGAATCTCTTCCTCATTCATTCCTTTTGTTGTCGGCCTGTTTTCCCCTGGCTCATGATCACAGCTCATGAACATACTACAAACTTTCTGAAATCTGAACTCTATGTACAGGAAGCTTAACTAAGAGTTTTGGTTACACTGGGATGGAATTCATACAGCATACGACAGGGTTATTCAAAGCTCTATGGAAACAGACATACTGATAAAGCGCAAGTCAGGAGGAGGACGAAGCGCACGAGAAAGTCGAATTGTCACCAACGAGCTTCCCGTCGGTGGCAGCGATACTCCGGAAGTAGCAGAACAGCTCGTCCCTGTAGCTGTAGCTCTGCCTTGTTGTCGCTGTGCCATTGAGAACCTCATGATCCTTCACCAACATCCACCCGTCCGAGTCCTGTCTGTTGTGGACTGAGCTTGAGAACTCCCCGTCAGAGAATTTCTCGTTCATGGCATGTGACACATTTGTGAGGAGTGTGTAGTTGTCCTTGCCCGTTCCTGGAAGGGTCGTCGTGATCACAGTCAGCGGGTGCTTCCTCCTAAAGACAGACCGGGCAACGGTGCTGCCAAACTCGTCCTTGATCCGCAGCTGTCTCTTCGCCATCATCCTCTGCTTCACGAGCTTGTGAGTCCCGTTCGCTTGGAACCGGATCGAGTTCTTGAGCTTGTACTCGTTCCACATGATCACGGTCAAGTTCCCCGCATTCGATTTCACCCAACCGGCGACCCGAACCTTCCTCCGAGCTTCCACCTCAAACAGCCCATCTAACTGCTTAAACTGTGAGCTCCGCTTGACGTGCACAGCCGGAGCGTCATAGAGAACTGGCTTCGCCTCGACCGCTCCTGAATACTGATCAACCCACAGGTGCACGTTCGCATCCACGAGCCAGTATGAGATGGCATGGGCGACTCCGATCGAGAACTCGTGGGACTCCCCATCTATGAGGAAGCCCAACATCGGGGTGAGATCGAGATCGTACGAGGGCAGATCGAACGCCCCAATCGCCACCACCGGCTCCCAGAATAGGGGATTGATCCCACCAGTGAACACTACCGGGAACGGGATCTCCGACCCCACGAATCGGCCGTCGATTGTGACGAAGACCTCCCTGTATGCTCCATTCCCCCGTCCGGTGGTCAAGTTGTTCGCTCTGATGTACGAGTCAGGCGGGTTCGAGTACCAGAACTCGTCGTTCCCATGATACGAGACGTATAGCTCGAGAACTGCCCGTTTCGTGTTCCTCGGGATGCTGATTCGCCTCGAATGAGTTGCCGATTCACTCTCAAATCGAAACCAAAATCCTCTGTCGCCGCTGCTCGATATTGGGATTATCAGATCCGCAGGGGGCCCGTAGAAGTCCCACGCTCCCAGACCCAAATTGTTGTCCTCGCCATGTCCCAAATCCCAACCATCGGAAGCTAATTTCCGGATTGACTTCTGAAGGGGGAGGCTCAACGGAGAGCTGACGTCCGTATCCTTGTAGAAGAAGAGGGTGGCGTTGACGTGGTAAACGCCCGTGAACTCGTCGTTGACGATGTTCTCCAGCATCATCGTGACGTTGAGATCGGGCCGGGAGAGGAGGGAGGAGTACCGAGTCACGTCCTTACGGACCCGCCAGAAGATTCCGTCGGATGTCGGCTCGGCGGTGCTGGTTCGAATCAGCTCGGCCCCGCCGAGCCAGAGGGCAGAGATGCGGTCGTACTGGTCCCCGCGGCAGGAGGTGGAGATCTCGAGGATGGCGCGGGACCAGGGAGCGTCGCAGCCGGAGGAGGGCTGAGGCGGTGAGTAAGGGGCGGTGTAGGGCGGGGAGTTGATGGTGTTGGCGAAGGAGTGGCGGAGGACCGGGTGGGCGCATGATGGGCGGACGAGCTCCGACGGCAGGGGGCGGGCGAGCTCGAAGTACTGCTGAGGGGCAGAGGAAGGGCGGCGGCGATACGGGGACTTGAGGAATCGGGCCGGGATTGTAGTGGGTGTAGAAGGGACTGAGAGGGCAGTTGTAACAGTGAAGAGGAAGAGCAAGAAGATGAAGCCCGACATCTTTGGGAGGTCTGAGAGAGACGAGCTTCGGTTGTAGTGTCGGACGGACTTGCACGAGTACTATGGAAAATAATAAGGTCTGCGGTGTTTGGTTTGATCATAGAGGTAGTTAAATTTCAAGAATTACTTTTGCCGATTGTGCTCATTTGAGGCAATCTCCCTAACATAATGAAGTATTATGCAGTGTTTTCTTGGTGTTCAGTTATCTGGTCAGATCCAGCCGAACACGATGCAGAGTCATTTCTGGTACTGTTGAGTAGGTAAGCTATCTATACATGAAGTTGGGGGGGAGTTGAGCTGCCCTGTGGTGACNCTGGTACTGTTGAGTAGGTAAGCTATCTATACAAGAAGGTGGGGAGGAGTTGAGCTGCCCTGTGGTGATGGATGCTTAATACAGAAGCTTCGGCTGCTTGCTTGGCCATATTCCTCACTGTTGATTTGGTTTTTTGCAAGAAATTTCACATCATTTGTCAATTTTTGTCCGTAAACATCTCAAGGTGCTCATTCACACCTGTCCTTGTGTGACTATATGTTATCAGGTCGACATTTTTATGATATAGCAGCATGCAGACTGAGAAGGGCCGGGATGGAAGAGACTCCCATGCTGTATAGATCATTGTTGTGGCCACTGAAGGGCGCTCTAGAAGAANGCTGTATAGATCATTGTTGTGGCCACTGAAGGGTGCTCTAAAAGTTGTTGGAGGGTCACATGGCAATCCTACTAAATCGGCACACTTCCGAGGATGCACCGTGAAATGAACATATGACATAGTGCATTCTATTTTTGTCAACTTGTAAGTTGTCAATTATGAGAAATGAATTCAATAAAATAGTTATCACTTGATTCAATTCTCAACTTTAACATTGCATACCTTCCCCTATCTTTTTCTTAAATATATAGAACTCGTTTATAATTGAAAAATCATTAATCATCCATGTCAGAAGAGATGGACTATGACTTTCAGTGAGGGTGCCTCACTATGATTAGACCGGTAGATGCGAATGGAAGTGGACCAGGTCCTGGTCCGACTTTACAGCTTATGGTTAGAACCAAACATCAGAGCCTGGTGCAGGTGCGTTCCACCCGAGATTCAAAAACTGGGTAAACCCTTTGATTGCTCGACTGTTCCTCATAACACAAGATTGTTTCAAGTACTCCTCGTACATTAAGGGATCTCTGGGACTATCCCTTGGCCAAATTTCCTCGGGAAACCATGACTTAACTTAGAATATTGCTTGGCCTACTTTGATAGATCCTTCTCGGATGTCATTTAAATCAGTAAGGAGGCAACTGAGACATGGTTTAAGCTTGCCTCTTAAATAGACGTTCGGGTTTGACCAGAGAAAAAGGGTATGCTTTTCTTTCTGCACGTCAAGTTGGAGGCCTGAGTTCCGGATTCCAGAACGCCTGATTACACTCTTTGTTTGGCTACCTTATTGTATCTCCTATTATTTCGGTTCCCTTTGACACTCATTATCGATCGTGCTCTAATACCAACTTGCTTTCAAAATTTTCCTTTGGAGAACTGACAGAACTAGGATTTGCTTGTCACATTAGAGGGTAGTTGTTGATATATTTTCCTCATATCACATTCAATCACTCTGTCAGAGATTTTCATCTTTAATTGTCTTGCAGACCGAAGTTTAAAAGGATGCTTCTGATTTCCATTCTTGATGTGGTGGAAGTAATGCATCAGAACATACTAATATTCTGCATGTTCTTCTTACAAGTAAAACAATTTCCATTTCGAGGTGATTGATCTTCATTTTGCTGTGCCACTGGGATCTTATAATGCAGAAGTCAACTCTGGGAGATCTTCAGGTCTCGTCTTTCCTTGGGACCCTGAATCTTGCCATCTTCCCTGCCCAAGAGATTCTACCTGAGTGGCTATTCATCTCCGTTCAGTTCTTTAGGAGGCCCAACTTCTCTGTTTGGATTGGGACAAGCAGGGTGGGCCTTCAGATGGCAAACTGATGACAACACTGAGCTTTTGCTAATATTTCTCTTTATCTACCTTTCGAATGGTGTTGAAAGAGTGGAATCCATTAGCATGTATATGCATGTGGAGGGAATGCAGCCAAGCTGTCACAGAACAACTTTCTGAAACTTCTCTTTTCAAAATCCTTTGAAATCCAACGAGAGTTCTATTGGAGCCTGATCTGACGTCCCAACAAATATTGTACTTCTGGAGGTCAGATTTCTATACCTTAACCTAGTATGTTGAGCTTCAGCAGTAGAGAATTCATGGTCTAGTAATACTGCAATGGCAGACACGCAATCACCATATAATGGTTTTTTTTGGTGTTCTATGGGAATTCATCTGTCACCTGGCTGTTTGTTTCTCACGAATTCTGATAGCTTGCTCATCACTTGAATTTGTGATTGGAAGAGATGTGCACGTTGACTTATTTTTAGATACGAACTATTGATCCTGCCCCGAGTTGAAGCAGATTTTACATCCTTCGCAGGCAAAAACCCTCTTCTAGGCCAAGAATGAGTTGGGTCTAAACACGGCTGTCATTTCTCTTAGTACTTGGATGATGAAATTCTCTATACTTTTGGCTCATTCTCAGTTAACTGTCCCTTTTACTCTTCAACTGGGCAACTCCTGCTATAAACTGAGGCAATACGAGTTTGATCGAAGCAAGGCCAGGCCGAGGGTTAGCCTAACCTCTACATAATAAGGCCGGAGGCCCTTTGGTAGGTATGGTTCGGTTCGAGAAAGCCTGTTTCGTTTATAACCCTGGTTTTCACCCGAAACAGGCCCGGGGGCAAGTCTTGGCTCCCAGCTGGGACCTGAGTTCCTATTCATCTATGAGCTGATGATCCCTATGTTTGTTTAAGAGCAAGAGGTTGCCCACTAGAAGGTGCTCAGTGGTTTCCGTTGAATCTCACATGCTACAATCTGTTCAGGGAACACGGCTCGTAAGATTGATGGTGACTGGCATTAATATTGAATGTTGGTGATGGTTCAGTAGTCAGTCTCACGTGGGCAAAAATATGCTTCCCAGAGTCAATTGCCTTAAGCCACCCATAAATAAGTTCTAATATTTGAGTCGTAGACTTAATGGACAAACCGGATTCGATCTTGAATCAATCAAGATATATTTAGACAAAAAAAAAAAATACATATGATATATGTGCCCATTGGATCGCGCATACTCCTCTCAACCTCTTGTCGATGTGCTTGAACACATGCAAACTTTCAAGATTATCCGCCCATTCCGAGTCGTTCATCATGGACGCAAGTCATGAAGATTGTCGTGATACAGTCGGATCTCTCTTTGATACATGTTATCATACTAATTGCCCATACTCACATTTATTATCGGACCAGTGTCGTGACTGATATCGAGAGAGATGTGAGATCGATTATTGTTAATCATCCAAGTGCGGGTCCAGCCTAATCATTCTATGTCATTTGTACCAGTTGAGGAAAACTAGGTTTGAACTGATTGACTGCATTTTAATTTTAGGTAAAAAGAGAGAGATAATGCCAATCTTGTTATTCTCGATACACAATAATCGAATTCTCGCATTCAATTGCAGACGAGTTGAACAACTGGCGCTTAGCATTGGCTTCGTAACTCAGTGCCCAGTATAGTTTAAGAAGCCGGTTTCCTCCGAGACTCAGTCGAAAGAGCACACAATTTACAAATACTTTTCAAGTTACAGGGAATTTGAAGTAGAAATATTGTCTCGCTAAACCGAATGAGAGTGAGTTTTCAATTACTAGTCCACTACCCCGAGATGTATGGACCCTACCCACATAAACTGAAAAAGGACAGGTTCCTAACTGATCTAGGAATTAACTCAATCCAAATAATATCGGTATCCCATTTCATACGAATCCAAAACGTACCCATTCTCAGTAGAAAAGAGAGCAAAATTTTTTTTAAAAAAAACATCACTTGAAGACAAGTTGTCGGTGAGGCTTTTAACTGATCCCCGACGGACCGGACCGGACATCGACAGGCACGTCGCAACATCTGTGTCGCAGTCAACGCGTTAGGCGAAATGCAGTGTCCAGGCATGGGATCAGCTCTCCATCGATGTTATTGAGGATTTTACTTGTCTTGGTTAATGTGAAGTCCATTTCATCAGTGGATGGATGATGGCGTTATNCGTGTCTTGGTTAATGCGAAGCCCATTTCATCAGTGGATGGATGATGGCGTTATCGACTACAACGGCCTTTCCATGGGGGCAATGACAACTGCAGCGTATGAGCATATTCACTTACCGTACGATTGCGATGGCATCATGTGGATGGAGGAAGGGGAAGTCCAAGTAGTGCTCGTTTTGGTTCTAAGTTACTTATTACATGAGATTGTAACCAACTCTTTATTACATAATTTCATCATAAAATTTTGTTAATAAATACACAAATTCTCATATTATATCCAAAAAAAAATTCACTTTAGAGTTATATTGCATGTACTTACTAGATTTTACGGTCAACTTTTTTTTAATTACATAGTGTATATCGAATTTATATTATCTTAATTATTATAATAAGAATAATATTACTGTACTAAACTTTATTTCTTTCATGTTCAACTTGCATCTTTTTTAAGCATTACAATCTCGTACTTCCATTTGTGACCTTAAAAAATTATCATGATTAAAAAAAATTTCTCCATTAGTTTAATATTTTTCATAATTTAATAATACTTGAAGGACCCCATGAGGTGGAAAAACAGACATGCTCAGTCCCATGGCAGGTTCGGATCCCGCATAATTAGGTTCACGTTACCTCACGGCAATTAGAAAAACACAGTAATAATAATAATAATAATAATAATAGTGGCAGCAGCAAGAGTGGTATTTTTTTATTCATAAAAAATAATAAAATTTTTCATTAAAATGGCAATCAAGAATCAAGGTACTGTCCAAGATTTTTCTTCCCCACTGAATAATGTCTAAGGGTTGACTTCACAAGATGATTCCTCGAGGGTGAACCTTTTTCTAGTCTCCCTCCTCCATCTTGGCCTGCCAATTTGTTCATAAGTGTCTTTTTAACTTATTAGATTCCAAATTTCCAATCTCTTCTCTTTAATTGGAGGACACTGTAGGTTAAGTTTAAGCATATGGCTCACTGCTCTTAATTCGATACATTACCTAATAATTAAGCTTACCGATATTTCTTATGTGCTCAAATGAGAGGACGATTGATTTGGCCCAATTCCATGTTTAACTCCCATTGAAAGCATAAGAGATTGAGTAATGCAATGCTGGAACTGGTAAATGACAGTGTCAATCATCTATACATTTTTTAAATTAAAATCTCTTCTTCTTCTTTTTTGTCTCTGATGCGGGACTATATGTCATCGAC
>CXYZ01009678.1:614998-640772 GCA_900006705.1 Sonneratia caseolaris | reverse complement strand
TCTCTCTCTCTCTCTCTCTCTCTCAATCTCTCCCTTACCATTAATCTGAGGAAGACAATATGCCTTTCATGATCTGAGATGAGAAAGAATGAAGAGAGACTTACTAGACAGGAAATCTTGACTCTCAAGATGGAGGAGAGTGAGAGTACTGCGAACAGCTTCTACACAGATTCGAGGAGCCCTCCTTTGACCGACAGGCCGGGAGGCCACCACCACGAGGAGGTGGACCGGATCGATGGGAGCGATGGGCAGGGAGCTGATAATCGGATGAGCTCGAGCAACAGCACGGTCGAAGAGAACAACGATAGAAATAGCAAGGAGAAGATGAAGGCAGCTTCTTCTTCAGGTTCCAGGGCTGTGAGGAAGTACATCCGTTCAAGGATGCCGAGGCTCCGGTGGACCCCGGATCTTCACCTTCGCTTCGTCCGTGCAGTCGAGAGGCTCGGGGGACATGATAGTGAGCTCTCTACTCATATCAGCCTTATATTATTTGAGATTTGAGGGAGCTAGCAAGTTGATTATTGCTATTTTACTCCTCAGAGTTCTAAATTAATGAAACCCTCTATTAACTGTATATATATATATATTGATCCTTCAGAGAATCCGTCCCTGATAAAGTCTCCTATACTAGGGATGATCTCCGAGGGCTAAATGAAACAGTAGCCACCAAAATCTCCATCGGATTCTGACTCGCAAACCCTTGGCTTTTCTGAAAATTCATTTTAGTTTCTCTATGTCCTTGCCGAAGTCTCCTTCTCGATCTGAGTTCGATGCCAATTTCCTCAACTTTGAGAATGCATAGCATGATAAGCACGTGCAGCGTGGTTTGGTTGAGATCCAGAGAAGTACGATAGAAAACCATGACAATGAATTGATCTGATGATTTTGTAGCCTATTAGTGTTTCTGCATCCCATCTTCTTAATTAAGCATTTTCCATTCCATCGTTGAATCAACAAAGAAGCGAATAGATATAAATCGAACCGGTGCTACCTTTGCATCACAGGAGCGACACCGAAGCTGGTCCTTCAGTCAATGAACATCAAGGGTCTAAGCATCACTCATGTGAAGAGCCATCTTCAGGTACTAGCTGATTAATTTCAGCCCAATTTCTCGCCACTTTAATTTTTCTTGGTTCAAAATTTTGTACAAAATACTCAACTTTCCTGTAACGAATTTGATTTTTCAGATGTATAGGAGCAAGAAGATTGATGACCACGGTCGAGGTACGATATATTCCCTCGGTCAAAGTGTCTCGGGTCTATTTAGATTTAGGCTATCTTCTCTTTACACATATAAAGCGGATGGTTCATCCAATTTGACAGCTGCAAAGAACAATGGCCATTTCACTGAAGGCAGCGACCACCGTATTTACAACCTAAGCCAACTCTCGAAGCTGCAGAGCTTGAACAAAAGGGCCTGCTTAAGGTAAGAAATACGATCCCATGAAAAATGAGTGACCCAGAAAATATATAGTTCAGCTTCTGGCTTTGTAATCATGTACATTTATGGCGTACATCGAGTCGTACTATGTAATTTCGTCCCACCTCTATTTTCTAGTGTTATGCATTTATATAACACGATCGGTATCATTTCTTCCTTTATTCAAGATTTGCCGATGCTTCTTGGAGGGGCCACTGTCACCACCAGCAACAAATTCACAGCCCTAGTTACCATATGACCAGTGGTGGATCTTCTCTTGCAAGCAACTACAACCCTAGACTGTTGATCGGCAAAGATATTCAGCGAGCAAGTAATTCTCCTCTCAGGAGCCCCCATACCCTAGCCAGACCCAACCTATCAATCAGAGACCGGATGGGGTTCCCCAATAGCACTTCAGGTGCTTCCCTAATGAGCCTAAGAGCAGCACCAGCACAGGAGACGAGGAACCCGGAATCAGATGGGCTGCTAGACTTGGATCTGTCGCTTGGAGTGAGATCAAAGGCGGATCAAATAATCTGCAGAGAGGCGGTTGATGACAGAGTGACGGAGAGTGATTTTTGTCTCTCTCTGAATTCTTCGAGTAATCCATGGTCGGATAAGATCACTAGATTAAGGGGAAAGGTTGAATACGGGAAGAAGAAGGAGCAGGAGGTCAGTGAAATGATAAGGACAAAGAAGACAAGTACCCTCGATCTGACTTTGTGAGTGGGGACAATCTGGAAGTGAGATCAGAGATCAGGTACTTGTTTATGCCAACAATTTCAGTGTAACATCTTCTCGATCATGTGTACTACGATCATCATATATGTCATTACATAATATCATTGTTATTATTTACATCATCGGAGGCGTCTTCTGTTTGGTCGACAGTGCGTGCTGTCATCTCTTCAACAGTGGATATTATGATCCTAATAAGGTTGAACTGTCTTCTTGCATGTAACAGTGAAACTGAGCTAGTCAACAGGTTCGGAGATAGAGTGTCCAGTCGCTGATACACTCTGGAAAACAACATTTAAGAGCAGGGAAATGACCACAGCATTAACAAAAACTTCCAGCATTAAGAGTGCTTAAATCAAGACTGATATCAAAACATATCAAATCATTCGAACCACATTTTTGTGATAAATAAGGTAGTAACAAGCGAATAGCCCAAACATATATGTGTGTGTATTTGTCGAGTCTTCACGAGCTACATGTACGATAGGCGGTGATCAACGCAGAACCCTAAAAATAAAAGAAAGGAGGAATCATTGCAGAATCTTTGTTATAATTATGGTCTCTGTCAAGTCAGTCGAACAGTGCAAGCGACACAGGGTTACTTTGAATCTCGGTGGCAATGGTTGTTCTTACCCTCTCATCATATCATATAATTATATGTGGGTAATATAATACATACATATATATATATATATATATATATATAGAGAAGTTGGCAATTGGAGGGAAAAAAGAAAGGGGCAAACATTGCGCAGAAATATTTATTAATTTATCTTGAGGGAGAGGAAGTCGACAGAGTGGAGGGAGAAGACGATGATAGTCGACATTCAACTGGTTATCACATGTCCACTTTGTCAAGCGAGAGCCTGGAGATATCAGGTGAAAATTATCTGACATCATGAAATTTAATTTATTTTGGACTATAATTAGAGCTGGTTTCGCCGCTCCAACTGCAATAAAGTTTCTGTATTTTCACTTTTCATAAAACTGAAATTGTAAATAGTTGACGGGATTGTGAATTCGATCATTAGCCCGAATGCTTAGCCCTTGGTCTCACACGTGTTCGCACATAGAATTATCAATCATGGACTTGTGGGATGACGATGGATCCAATTCAAGCACTACAAAAATTTGTTAGTGAAATTCAATGAACAACCATGAATCTGCTTTCAAGTAAATTTATAACTTGTATGTATAAACTTTATACTGAGATTTTATGGATTTGCAGGGAAGAAAAAATTCTCCAGATAAGGAAAACGTTGAAGGGGCCACTGGTTTAGGAATAGTTGTGATCCTCATGGGCATCAAGTAGAGCCCAGTTGTAGATTCATGGGCCTCAATCATTCAAGCTCGATACCGAGACACTCTGCATCAGCCGTCCGCCACGATCTCGATTTGTCTTCGAGTCGCAGAAATGGGGGCCATGAAATCTCTGATCCCAGTGGAGAGATGAGGTTGGGGATGACATTGAAGAAGCAACGAAGACAGCCATGTATGCGACAGTTTGCGTTTCTCTCTCCTCTTTCCCCATCTTTCTTGCCTCGGTATATCCTTCGAGCATCTCCCGCTTTATCCCCTCCACCGTCTACGTCTCTCTCTCTATCTCACACGCAAATATCCAGACCTCTCCATTGACGGACCTTCTCATATACTCTATCTCTGCACACCCCCACTTTCTCTGTCCCCTTCTCCGCTCAAAGCCCGCCAATGAAGGATGGCTCCATACCCTGTTGCGCTCTACAGCTGCAACACCAATACCCTCTTCTCCTTCAGCTCCAAAGCCTCTCTCCCTCCATCCTCCGTCCCTCCTCCTCACCCCTCCAGCAGGCCCCACCTTGCCCCTAGATTCTCCTTGTCCTTCTCCCTCTCCAAGCATACCAGCTGCCTCGCTCGCGTCTCCACCGCCCCGGTCGAGTACGCGCCTCCTGCTCCTGAATTCGACTTCGTCCGCGAGCTCACCCGCCTCCTAGCTCTCCGGTCCCGCCTTTCCTCCGCGAGCTCACTCAAGGAGAAGCACCGAGTGGTCGATGCTGACCCCCTGGTGAACCGGTTCCTCCACGCTGGCTCCACCGGTTTCCACGCCAGAGCCTCGAGGTCGCTCGGTTTGGACGCGTACGAGCTGTACCTTCTGAAGTGCTTGGTGGCGGCTGGACAGGAGCACGTGCTGGGCACGTGGGAGAGAGATGTGGAGTCCACGCAGAGCTACATGAAGACCGCGCTCTATGCTCTGGTAGAGATGATTGAGAGATTGGACGTCCATGGCGGCGAGGGTGTGCAGAAGAGGAAAGTCAGTGGGAGTTTGGAGGACGAGGAGGTTGAGGACTTGAAGAAGTTATTGAAAACGCTGCGAGAGATTGAGGAGTTCTATGATTGCATTGGAGGGATCATAGGGTCAGCTCTTGTTTCTTTTTCTGCTCAGCAACTTGAATGTTAAGGTTCTTGTAGTTGTGACGGTATTCTCTTCTTAAAATTCAAACTTGTGTAGCCTGATACCTATCATGTGATCAGGCTGACATTTAGGAAGGAGAGGGTGGAAGGATGACAACTATTTTTTATTCGATTCTTCTTTCCAGATTACATTCATTTGATTAGTTTTCTTTCACTCGACATTGATGATTAATGGATGGTATATTTGCTGCAGTTATCAGATAATGGTTCTGGAGCGACTCAATGAATTAACATTAGAAGCACAATCTGCTCACTGGCCGAACCACACCGTGGCATCTGTTGAATCTCAGTTTGTGGAAATTCATCCTCCAACTGGGATTGACCTATCTCGTAATGCTGAGTATGCATCCCAAGCTGCACTATGGGGAATTGAGGTTAGCAGCGAGTAAAATCTGTGGCTAATTTTGCACCTTTTGCTTTTGATCATGCTGGATTAAGTTCAACTATGGGGCCTTGCTCTTGTTCTTTTAGGGTCTGCCGGACCTTGGTGAAATCTATCCGCTTGGAGGCTCAGGAGACAGGCTTGGTTTGGTAGATCCTGACACTGGTGAGTGTTTGCCAGCTGCAATGCTTCCTTATTGTGGACAGAGTTTATTGGAGGGTCTTATTAGAGATCTGCAGGTAGAGTGCTCTGTTTATCCTTCATGTGAATGCAGATGGTAGACTAGACGATTGGGCAGCATTGGGAATGTAATTGTGCTAAAATTATGTCCTTGCCCCAGTGAAATTCTTATACATGTTTGGCCTGTTGTGGGTAGGCTCGAGAGTTCTTATACTACAAGCTATATGGAAGACAATGTATCACACCTGTTGCAATCATGACAAGCTCAGCCAAGAAAAACCACGAAAGGATCACATCTCTCTGTGGGAAACATGAATGGTTTGGGAGAGGTCAATCGAGCTTCCAGCTTTTTGAACAGGTATTATGGGGAAACTAAGCGGATACTGTTGCTAATTATGGATATTTCTTTTCTTTTGTCTCAACCAGATGAAGCTTCTAACTTATGTAAAACATATGCTGCAGCCTCTTGTTCCAGCTGTTTGTGCAGAAGATGGGCAATGGATAGTCCACAAACCATTCATGCCTGTTTGCAAGCCTGGTGGTCATGGTGTCATATGGAAACTTGCTCATGATAAAGGCGTATTCAAATGGTTTTACGATCATGGAAGGAAAGGTGCAACTGTCAGACAAGTCAGGTCACCTCTTGTTAGCCAATGCACTTTAGGGACTGTAGAACTGGCCTTTTTTATTACGTAAATATATTAGATGGTCATTGAAAATCTGGTGTCTAATGAGTTACTTGCTTGTTTTCCAGTAATGTCGTTGCTGCCACTGATGTAACACTCTTGGCATTGTCGGGGATTGGCTTAAGATATGGAAAGGTAACTGTTATTTTATGTTGCTTTCAAGTTTCTTCTTTCCCTCTCTCTGTGCCTTGGTGTACTGTGCTGTTGTGAGAGCTCTAATCTATCCTTCCATGCAATGAAACCGCATATCATCTTTAATGCATGTACAAATATATACATTATGCAATATTCTGGTCTTTTCTACATCTCAGATGCCATACTTTTCTGCTTCTAAATGTTAAGGTAAGCTTCTATGTGCTTTGCTTCTTTCAGGAATATGTATTATGTTTCCTATGATATATACAGTTTATAGCATTTGCTTTTTGGTTCAGTAAAATGGATTGTTTCACTTGTGATTAATCTGGGAGATAATGACCTATATTTTTCTCAACATGTTGCTCCAAACAGAAACTGGGGTTTGCATCATGTAAGCGAAACTCAGGAGCTACAGAAGGAATCAATGTTCTTCTTGAAAAGAATAATTCTGATGGCAAGTGGTCATATGGCTTGTCATGCATAGAATATACAGAATTTGACAAGTTTGGAATTGCTGATGGGGCTGTTTCTCAGAACAGGTAGGATTTCCTTTATGCTCTGAACTTGATAATTCTGTTTAAATTTTTTTAGAAGCATTCTTTGAAAAATTTTGTGCATATCTCATTACTACATCAGTCCGAATTTGTGTTTCTGGCAATGCTTTTATGTAGTTTTTTTCCTGAAATTTACTCTCACGCTTCCATATATTTTCTGCACCTATCATATGCATGTCTCGTTGTCCATCAGAAATTTCTTCCTTTCTGATGTTATGCCTGTTATGCATCTGTCGTAGCTTCAATACGCATTGATTATTTATCATTCTTTCCCCTTTGCATATTAGGTTGTGATGTATATTGACTATAATTAACCTTATGTTTTGTGTTAAGTCTGCAGGCAGACTTCCCAGCAAATACAAATATTCTATATGTAGATTTACCATCTGTGGAGTTGGTTGCATCAAGCAATGATGAAAGCAGTTTGCCTGGCATGGTGTTAAACACCAAAAAGTCTATTGTGTATGTCGATCAAAATGGAAACAAGCATAGGTATGGGATTTCATCGAGACGAGAATATTTGTTTCTAGTCCTTCAAATTATTTATGGTAACATTTTGGCTTTGCAGTTGCTCTTATTTATCAGTTGTCATCAATGCAATATCCCTGCTAACAATTTATTTTTTTCCCGTTTTGTGGAGAAATTTGTTTTCACCAATTTGTGAAGCTCTTAATTTCTCATGAAAGCCATAATACTCCTGTAAGAGAATCATTTGACAAGACCTAAACCATTCTAGTGTGAAAGCCTTTCCACTAGCTTGCATGTCTGTTATGTACTTGTCAGTTCAGCTTTTTCTTCTGGTTTTCACTACTACTCCACAGATGGAACATTTGAATTTATTCTCAGTGATTTATCTTAAGCGGGAGTGTTACTAGAGTGTTTTGATCAGTAGGATCTGTAACATTTGGCCATATTAATGGTCCTATTGCTGTTTCTATCATTGTAAAGTCTCTATTCTCTTTCCCCAAATACTCTTAACAGCTGCATGTATGTTAGAAAATGTGCTCTTTGTCTCCATCCATATAAATGCTCAATGATAACACTGAGTCCTAACATTTTTTCTGTAACAGTGTGATGGGTGGAAGGCTAGAATGCACAATGCAAAATATTGCTGATAAATTCACCAACACTTATACTTCTCAATGTCACAATAATGTTGAAGGTGCCTGTTTCTTATAAATTTTACTTCCATTGTTGGACTAGTATCAATGCCGGTGCTTACCATACAGAAGCAAGTTTGCTAATGTGAGAAACTTTTGACTGCATGTATCAGCAAATGAGCTAGACACATTTCTTGTGTACAATGAAAGAAGAAAGGTCACATCATCTGCTAAGAGAAAAAGAAAACACTCGGACAAGTCATTGCACCAGGTATATTTTATCCTTTTTATTGCAATTGCAAGCTTTAACCCTTTCATCTTCTTACACATATTGATACATTGTCATAGGTGCTTTCTTCTTGTTTCTGATTCTGCCTAAGCTTTTCATTGAATGTTTTGAAAATTTACCAGTTGGTTAGGTTCTCTATGGTTGACTGTCTAGTCATATATCATTTGAGTCTGGTTTCACAATTAGAACTGTGGAAGATATTGTATCAAAGAAAAAAGGCAGTGTCTGCTATTGGATGAACTCGTAATATTTTAACCGTCTTCTCTCTTTCTTCTGATCATGAACCAATTATTTGGATTTAATTTCCATCTGACCTTCTATTTGTCGAATTATTCTGGCTCTATAAAAATCTCTTGCTTGGTAAAAACAGAAATTCAACTGGAAAGCCAAGTCAGAAGCACTTTATTTATGGGATCTAAAGTTGTCGCAAAAGATACTATGATAATTCAGTTATTTTGCTGCATACAATTCGAGATCTGTGCTTAGTTGCTGTTAAAAAAAACCCATCAATGAATAAAGACTGTTTGCCTTTCCTTTGTATAGTTTAACCTAGAATTGTCCAAAAACAGGTATAGTTTAACCTTGACAAAGATTGAGAGGAAAAGACTTTAGACCTTCTATTTTGCCAAAAGATGTTTTAGCTTCTTATTCCTGCTACAATTATACAGTGATCCTAATGTCTTGCAGACTCCAGAGGGTTCTTTGTTGGATATAATGCGAAATGCCCATGATATTCTTTCTCAGTGCAATATCAATCTTCCTGAGGTAGAGCAAGTGATCTTCCATCCTGAATAACTTATGCTCTCATTTTATAGCGAATTACCAATTTCAACTCTTATAGATATCCAACTCATCATTCTCCTCCTCCTCCACCTCCTCCTCCCCACCTGATTCCCTGCACTAGCATTTCTCTTCCTTTGTTTTTCTTTCATATGGGTGTCAGTACCAATGAAAATTCTATGTGTTAATACATTAATATGTGGCAGATTGAAGGAAATGACAAATATCTTCACTCTGCACCACCATTTCTCATTCTTTTGCACCCTGCTCTTGGCCCACTTTGGGAGGTATCAAGACAAAAGGTAATACTTGGGATATTCCTTAGAATTTTGTGGTCAGTCTAACAGGATTGTTAATGGGTAGTAGTGCAACATTGCTGTTGTCTACTGTATTTTTCCACCTTTTATTGGGGCAAGTAGTTTTGCTGGAGTTTTTCTCTGCCCCATTGTACGTACTAGCTGAAAAGTGATGCCTGTTTGAATCTGGCTTATGGTATTTGTGGCCCATGGTGACCTATTTATGTCAGATGTTTATTGCTGTTCCAGGATGCAATTTTTTTATGATGGTTTATATCAAACTTCAACTTAAAATAACCATTACAATTCTCATCTGCACAGTTTTCTGGAGGTTCCATTAGCAAAGGCTCTGAGTTAAAAATAGATGTGGCAGAGTTTTTGTGGAGAGATGTTAAGGTGAGATAGTTTGGGTATTGACCCTTGATTTCTATTACATGGCTTGTCTCCTGTTGATTTTATAAGCCAACTGGGTCTTTCTATTCCAGCTTGATGGAAGCCTTATAGTTGAAGCCAGTAATGCTATGGGCTCAACTGGAAGGAATGAAAATGGTGAGCCAATAATAAGATATGGCCTCAGGTAGTAGATTCTTCCTGCCTGGGATTAAAATTCTTGCAATGCAAGCATCAGAAAAACTTACTCAAAACAAACTAATTCTGCTAGGTGCGGAAGGTGCAAGTTGCAGAATGTCAAGGTCTTGAATAGCGGGATTGACTGGAAATTCAAAGGCAACATTTACTGGAAACATGATGTAAGGCGATTAGAAACATTAAAGGTCAAACTGCATGGAAATGCAGAATTTGAAGCCAAAGATGTGACTATTCAGGTATATCTGATATATAAGCAAATGATGTCAGTTGTATAATGGAGTAACAACGAACTGTTGCACCACTCTCAGAACTTATCAGAAATATGGGGTCCTTGATTTGATTGTACGGACTAGGAACTGCAATAATTAGCCTTCAGTTGTATGGGATTTTGGCAGCATAATAAGGTGGTCTCAAAATATTAAGTGTTGCTGCCTGAAAATATTAAATGTCCAATCCCTACCTGAAACTGAAATCCCTTTAAGTTTCTTATATACTATCAAAAGCTTTATACCAGTAGGAAATTGCAGTCATGTATTTTTCTGAGATGATATAGTTAATCATCTTCTTCTTCCCCACAGGGAAATCACACATTTGAAGTTCCAGATGGTCACAAGTTAATACTCACTCCAGGACTTTCAGGTTCATATCTTTCAAAGCATGAGTCATGATCTTGGATCACCCTATGGAAAATTCATTATTTACATAAACATCACAGATAAGATTCTTCTTTTGTCGATATATACTCACTTAATGTGCCCATTTAACTCTGCTTTTTGATGTTATGTTAATCTGAGAATCTGAAGTCTTTTTGCTCGAAGTATCACTGTTCTTACTGACACATTATGTCACCTTCTCCATCTCAAATTCAGGTTTTGATGCCCACATTCGCCCAATTGCATCAAATATGATGGATACTGGAAGCTGGCACTGGAATTACAAGATAATTGGTATAAACATTCAATTGGGATTGGTAGAATCGTGAAAACAGCATTCTCTCACCAGCTCATGTGAATCATGGTTCACTGATAGCTCACACTTGTTGGTTTAACAGAAGTTTAACCTTCTCCTGTTACTGATTTTCCATTAGAATCCTTATAGAGTTACTTATATGGCCTTGTATCTTGCTTTTATTTAACATGGAAAATGTATTTTTGACAATTGAAATAATAAAAATTGTACATTCAGGAAGTTTTCAGCTAGTGAAATCTGGGATCGTCTTTTGAACTTTCTGTGTGCTCTCGTTCTCCCTAAAATGGTCCAAAGAGCTGTCAAAGCTAATTGCAAAGCATTTCTTCGGAAGGGGGGAGATGGGGATGCTAAGAAAGCAAAAGTCAAATCAGAAGTGGTGTGCTTGCCCAAGAAGGATAATGGCTTTGGCTGTTGAAGAGCTGTAGTCCTGAGACATGTTTGGTGAAATGAAGCTTATCTGGCTTCTACTCGAGAAGACAGGTTCCCATGGATAGACTGGATCAAAATATGTCTAATCAGGGGCAGGAGTTCTGGATATCTGCGAGTACCAGGCATTTGATCATATGCGTGGAAAAAATGTTATTGAGGTTGTGGCAGGCTGCTGGAAGTGATGACAGATTTTGACATTCTTAATGCCAATGTGGCTGATGTTATCTGATTCCAACATGAGGGGAAGACAGATTAGAGACGAGGGTGTGAGAATGCTTCAATTTTTGGCATCTTATACTGTTGTTATTCCTGAGGACATTGTCTCATGTGCATAAGATAAAATGGGATGCTCTCCTTGTCTAGTACATGGAATTCTCATACGTATTCTTGTTCAATCCATGTGTTCGGAGGCATTACTCCATCAGTTCTGGTAATCAGAAGTTCAAGCAACTTGTGTGTCATGCTGTGTGGAGGAGGAAACTAGTGGGCTTCTGTTCTTTACCTGTCCCGCTGAGAAACAGGTTTCCAATAGTCTTGCAAGCTAAGTGAAATTAGAACTGTGCTGACTGGGGTCAGGAATCTGATTGTCACTGGAGGTTTATTTGATCCTTTCCATTGCTTCACTGTCATGCCCTATTGTTTCGTAAGGGCATGTTAACCTGTGTCCGTGGGTTTATGTGCCATGTACTGGACTTGCTATGCTGAGAAAGAGAGTTCTATATACCGTTCTTGATCTGCAATGAGGTTTGAGTTTGATCTTTGTAATTTCTTTTGTATTCAAGCTTAATATCAATTTGCTACAAGGTGAACTTCTGAACTCACATTAGGCAATGTGCAAGTATATTATTTCTAATATTATATTAAATTCATCAATGGATAACAATTGAATATATTTTCATCTAAAAATTTAAATCAATAAATAATTGTACCAAAATTTTTTTATAAAAGCATAATTTGTGGATATATGATATATCTCTTAACAATTCTCTAATCAATGATGGGATAATTTGCGCTGAAGCAGTGTCATCAGAATGCCATGAAAATAGAGGACCATGAAACATTATCAAGGCTTCAGAGAATTGATGGTAATAATGGAAAATTATGTGTCTCCATTATACTACACTTCCTTCCCTTTTTCCCTTCATGATCAGGTTTGTCTATGGGACCGGGCTTCGAGAATGAAAACAGCATCTGCTGAGCAGTCTAAGCAAAGCATCAGACTTCCTCCGAGCTTTCGGGGACCCATCACTGGCCAAACTCCGAAGCGAAGGAATGCTTCTCGGGTTCATTAGTATTCGCCCGACAACCTCTTCTCCTCCATCCTCGCATAGCTCGAGAAGTAGTGTAATGGCATTTTCCTTGCCTTTTCGAGACCCAAACCTCAGAAGATCTATTAGCAAAGGAACAAGAACCTGACTTCTTCTTGTCTCTTCCATCCCTTCCGGGCAGCCCAAAAGCAGAGCTAGCAGAGCAAGGGCATCATCTGTGATCCCAGCCTTGTCATCCATGAGAAGTTCAATAAGCAAAGGTACTGCCCCAGCTATTACAGTACCAGTCCTGTTAGCATTGTAAACTGCTAGATTGAACAAAGCAGTTGCAGCATCTCTCTTCCCCGCTGTTGTCCCTTCTCTTAAGAGTCCTACAAGAGCCCTTATGGCCCTTGGGTGTGCACCGATGCTCACCTTGCACTCATCAATCATTGACAGGCTAAAGATTGCAGCTGCGGCATTCTCTCTCGCCTCCATTGTCTTCCCAGTTTCAAGGACATCAACGATGCTCTCCACTGCTCCAGCTGCCACGATGAGAAACTTGTTGTTATCGAAGATGGAGATGTTGAGAAGGGCTGTGACCGCATTCTCTTGGATTCTTGAGTCATCAGAGCTCAGCAAATTGACAAGGAATGGGATCGCTCCCGCCTCAGCAATCAACCTTCTATTGTCCATCCCAGTCTTAGCTAATAGTCTCAACTCATAAGCAGCCTGCCTCTGCATCTCCGAAGAACCTGTTGCGAGCTTGCCGACCAAAAACTCTGCCGTCATCTTCACAGCATCCATTGCAGCCTTCACAGCGGATATGGGATCTACCGCGTTCTCTCTGGAGTTGATTTTCATGGAGTCACTATCCAAGTCGGTGGAAGGCGATGGATAGTAGTCTGCTAGTGGAACGTTATTCTCTTGGCACCACTGGTGCACGAGGCTCTTTAGGGCATAGTTTGGTATGAGCGCCATGTGAATGAGCTTTTGGCCACTCTTTGGGCAAGTGCGGTGTCCTGAATTGATCCATTGGGCAATCGAGCTCCGATCATAGGTGTGCCCTGAAGACACTATCACGGGGTCTCTCATCAGATCGAGGGAAATGGGGCAGCGGAACTCATCGGGGATGTTGGGAACTGTTCCTTGAGAAGAGGAAAGATTGAAGTTCCTGTTCAGAGATGAGGTAAGCTGCCCAGAATTCTCCTTGGCTTTCTCACTCTCCTCATTCATGAAGATCATGGATCTCCCAAATGAAACTAGAGAGATAAGATTGTTGATGTTCGAGACCACGGTTAGACCACCAGTTCCTGCTTGTCTCTGGGCCTCTGCCTCAAGCTTCGAGACTTCTGTGTCATAGTCCATCGGGTTCCTTATCCCAATGCTGCTCAATATATTCTTCAGTCTATCAAGATCAACCAAGCCCTCGTTCCTGCTGTTCTTCCCGTCGTTAGAAGCCATTACCTGCAGCAGGTCGCCTCTTCTTTGAAGCTCCCGTTCATCGACAACCAACTCCGCCCGTTTCGCCTGTTTATGGAGAAGCTCTACCTGTTCTCTAATGTCAGTTGTAATACCGAGCAAGCTCAAGGGAAGAATATCTAGAGCTCTCCCCATATCCTTCACTAATACGTGTAAGTGCCTAGAGACTTCCTCCGTCTGCACAAGGCTCCATAGGGAGCTCCCTTCCTTGACCGATTGGATCACAAGCTTCACGCGCTGTATAACCGAGAGAAGCTCGGTGAGGCAGAGGATACAAGATGGCGGGAGCTTCATCTTCACGTCTTGAATCTCTTCGAACAGAAAGGAGAAGAGCTTGATCCTCCTTATCATGGTCGAGATGTTCCTGACTTGTACAGGAGGGGTCTCCTCCAGGGACAGCACTTCATTGGAGATGTGAACCAGTGACTCCAGCAGAGGCCCAGTCAGCAAAAATCCGGAGGAAGCTATTAGAGATATATGAGCTCCTTCCATTTGTCTCTCTCTCTGTCTCTCTGTCTCTCTGTCTCTCTCCCTCCCCCCCTTTCTCAGAGTCGATCTGTGAGAATTCCTCTGTTCATCGTTATTGTCAAGGTTCGATTTCCTCTAGAAATTGGAGTACACCGCAGAAAGTCTCTTCATGGTTATTTGATTAAACTAATAGTGCACCCTCTTGACTGTTTCTCTCCGTCCTGTCGGCTGCAACTGCAAGGATGGCTTCTGGGCTGCTGCCACGTGGAGGCATGCTCACCCTCCGTGTGTCAATTGTAAACACACGCAAGTGAAAAAAAATTCCTTTTATCATATTTAATAAACAGCAGTTAAAATTATTAATATTACATTTCTTATTAATTCATAGTCAAACTAAAATTTTCATATAATTAATTATTAATTTTAATATAGAAAAAAAAAGCGCGCCTCAAACTTAGATATGGTGAGTTCTTCGGACCAATGAGCATTTTAGTTTCAACTTTGAATGTCCTTTCTGACAAGACAAAGTCTACGGTTAGGGTTTGTCCTTGACCCCAACTTTGAATCATCAAGCGTCGCAGCTTGACAATGAGTTATTTGTTTAAGGCAAAAAATTAAAATAAAATAAGTGTGTTCCAGTTGTCAAGTTACAGACCATGCATCCGAGTCGGTCGACAAAATTGAAGTTTTTCCCTCTTCATTATAATAAATTTAGCGGTCCAAATCTGGCTCTCATCATATACAACCGTCTCACATAGACATTATTATTTCATTTTCTAAGTCAAGCAAAAATTATACTATTTTATTGAATGAAATCTCAAGTGCAGAGCACCCTTTTTCTTATTATTATAAATGATAGAACGGTGGAATAAGAAAAAAAAAATATATATATATATATATAGTGAGATTTTATTAATGATATTCAAATGTAGCTGCACTACACGTGTCCTCTGCCATTTCCTCATGTTTTCGTGGTCAACAGTGATCAAAAGGATGGAACAGAGAATTCTAGGTGAAGAATTTGGGTTCCAATTACATTATCCTTGACCAATGAGAACATAATTCGATTATCATTGACAGCACTGTATCATGTTCTCTTCTGCCTTTGTTTTGTTTTGTTTTTTTTTTTTACATGTTCGTGATCACACAGTGATCGAGACGATGAAAAGAGAGAGCTCTAGTAAAGAATTGCATCACCCTTGACGCAGATGAGGATACAACGGGTTCGATCCTCCTAAACTCCACCGTCCATGAACTTATTCTCCGCTTCCTCCTATGACCTGTTCTTTGGTAGGCCCGTCCGAATGGCATTGTGCGATTTACTGGGCATATTATGCAAATCTGCTGAACCCGTATTGATGAGGCTGGAATAGAAGGAACCAAGGGAGGAGAAAAAAGGCAAACTGGGCCAATAAATCAAATTAGACCCAAAGCCCGCATGATTGCAAGAAGGTTATCCACGGGGCTGGGAGGGATTGGTCGCTTCCCAGACATCCGATTCCATTGGAACGATGCAGAGAGGTCGGATTTTCATGTGAAATTTTTAAACCGATGCCGATGGCATGGTTGCTTGCTTGCTTGCTGCACTCCATCCGTGACTGCACTTTTACTGAAATTGGGAGTTTTTACCAGTTGGATGGATGGTAACCATCCATTTTCACATCAGGTTTTTGTGGGAACCGTAATATTTCCTAGGGATTTAGATCGCTCAAAAGAACGGAGACAAGCCTTCCAACCCTTGGTAGAGTGCGTGGTGCTGGCACCTGGACTTGTTTCATATTACAACAGAGTTGCATCTCAAGCTCACCTTTGGATCTGGGTCAAACGCACAGAGATCCAAGCAGATGCGATAGGACGGCTAGCTGGTAGATTCATATATCTTACGTTGTTACCCATCCTGAGATCTGACATTTGTTACTCCATCCACATCCTTTCCCAGTTAATGCAGAATCCCCTGCAACAATGCCAGGATGCAGCAACATGCACTCTTCAGTCCGTCAAATGGAATCCAACGCAAGGAATTCCACTGTACCAACCGACAAACCAACTGGCAAATAGATCGATGATGCTTGACAGCCGTCCTATCCCATAGAAGACCATAGAAGCAAACATGTTGTACAACACTCTTTCGTTCCAAACCGGATCGGTAAGTATCCNGTTGTTACCCATCCTGAGATCTGACATTTGTTACTCCATCCACATCCTTTCCCAGTTAATGCAGAATCCCCTGCAACAATGCCAGGATGCAGCAACATGCACTCTTCAGTCCGTCAAATGGAATCCAACACAAGGAATTCCACTGTACCAACCGACAAACCAACTGGCAAATAGATCGATGATGCTTGACAGCCGTCCTATCCCATAGAAGACCATAGAAGCAAACATGTTGTACAACACTCTTTCGTTCCAAACCGGATCGGTAAGTATCCATTTGTCTTTAGCATAATGTACACTTGACAGAAAAAGTGAAAATATGACAGTGCTCTTCGTCAAAAGCATTGATGCATATCCACTAGAAAAAGAAAGAGAGATAAAAGACAGTTCTTGTCGACATATCATATCATGCTTGTTCGAAACTTTATAGGGCAAGATCTTGAAGATTACCATCTCCTTTTGCCCCTAGCAAGGAAGGACCCCGTAGAGTGTGTGTGTAGATGACCTAGCCTCTCGATGCCCTAAAACCAGATCATCATCATCTCCCATGATTCAAATACCTCTTATTATTGCTTAATGGTGCTTATGGTTCCATCTTTTGATGCTCACTAGCTAATAATTGTCAAAAATCCAATAGATTTCACCTAATTCAAGTCCAATCTTGATTAGCCTCTCGATGAGTAAAACCCTTTCAACTACATAAGTAAGTTAGCATAATCGACTTAGATATGTGTTTTTTGTTTGTTTTTGAGTGATTAAGAAATCACTTGAGCCAAGCTAATAATAATCATTATATGGGATTCGACATACACCTCCATCCTGAACCAAAATCAAGTCTAAAACAAGCATCCGGTAGCAATCACATGAGACACATTACATTTCTATTGTATCAATGTTTGAATCATTCACATCACCACGGAGGAGAACCCATGTTTCTGAATCGGAAAATCTGAAATTACATCCCACTAATCAGTTTGAGAGATTCATGACTTTTTGCTGAATATGAATAATCCGTTTCGCACTGTAACGAGAGTTATTCGAATACCTTCATGTGATAGATGGGACAACCATATCTTCCCTTGTCTTATTTAAGATTTCTTTAAATTTGGTCCACCAAGATTGTGTCGAAATCCATTATCATGGAACCAGCCCGACGGGAGATTGAGCAGCTAGCCGGACATACCAGATATGACATAATTAATTAATTATAGGGAATCTTTGTTAGCCATTTTTATTGCCGACGCTGCCCTTATCTCGAGGCTGCGTGTCCGAGAATCATCACGCGGGTCCTCACCCAACTGGTCGACACTCACTAGTATATATCTGAAATTAATCAACTTATTATTTATTAGAGGACAAAACTATATTATTTATGAATTTTCTTTTGAGTTTAAGGAGATATATTGAATAGTTTTAACTAATTCATACATTTATATTAAGGAGTGAATTATTCTTTTTTATCTTAAAGAGACTTATAGGTAGAGATTATGAACTGGGCCGATTTAGGCCCAAACCGGACTGTAGGAACACGAAACCACCCCCAAAGCATTTCCATACTCAATAAGAAACCGGTCTTATTTGGGTTGAGGAGTGGTTCCGTGCCAGGTTGAGGAAATAGACCCGTGGAGCCGAAACGGACCTGACTCATTTAGCGCTTTGGTTGAGAACCATAACTAGCCCGACCCGTTTACCTCATCAACCTAGCAGAAAACTCATCTATAACTGTAACAAACTTGAAACTGTCATGAAATTGGACCTAAATAAGCCCGAATTGTCATGAGCCACACCATTTTGACCGTTCTTACGGTTTTTAAATTTATTACAAAATTTAAAATTCGGAAAGAATATGTTGGATCGAGGCGCACTTTGGAAGTTCCTGAATTGGCCAGTTAAGGTTAATGAGCTGAATCATGACCGAGCAGATGGTTCACGGCCGGTTTTGAACCAATACAAACCACCTCATTTCACATCACTACTTGCAGGCCTAAAAGAGAGTATGGGAAAAGATAACTAAACAGAAAAGGCACAAATAGTGACTTACAAGTTACAAATCTTAATTTCATATAGAAAAAAAGGTACGATTTCAAAATTGAAATTTCGTTGATGGAATACGTGACAGCTAGTGTCGGGGCCCTACAATCTACTGTCCTCATGTTGCATGCCCAATGAATGTCACAATGTCTCTACATGCAAAATGGAAGAAGGTCGACAGTATTACTATTATTATTATTATTATTATTATTATTATTTGCCGCCCTCATTTTCCTCCCCAAATTAGTAGGACAGGAAATTCAAAATTAAAATGTGGACCGGATTAATTAATTGGTCGATCAAATCTACCCGGCGCCAGCTGTCCTTCATCAAGACGGGTCGTGCCGGAAGGCACCAACTAAACATCAATTTTGTACTTTAGCACAAGTCAGTCAACCGGTCAAATTCACGAGTTTTGACTCTCGACTCACGCGAGACGGATAAAATCTTGAGACATAAGCTCATCGGAGCAACATTGTCATGAATTCAAAACCATAAAATTTAAGATTTGATTAATTCACTTAACGATATACTATATAGTATGAGATTCATTTTTAATCTCTAGATACCGACCTTGAAATATTCAAATTATAAATGTAACTTATTGCATGTTATCAATTTACCAACCATTATTTATTTTTCTCTCCAAATTCTTATTTTAAATTCCCTTTCTTTATTTTTCTCCCACTTATTCCGATTAAAGTCGTGATGTTAGTCGAGCCGAAAAGATGGCCCGATGGATATGTCTCAAAAATATCGATGCAGCCAAAAATGTTTAAAATAATTTTGTAAGGTGGAATCACAAATCAAGCTTGTCATTTTCCATTAAGAACGTACCACCTTGTCGTCTAGACCACTGAATAAGAATTTGTATACTAAGATACCATTAAAATTTAAGGGTGCAAAAGTCTTATCAAGGAAAAATGAATTACATGTGCATGTGTTTTGAATCTAGGTCGATAGTGGACAAACATTGCACGATGTGATCCCATCCCGTATTCTCACCGCCCATGTGTATAGTCTCAATCGAACTTATTGATGCCTGGTTACTTAGATTATTTAGATATCTGCCCCCACTCGGTTCACCGCCCAACAGTCCCAAATGTTGGTGCTTTTAGTAATATTAAATATTGTTTTAATCAAAATGCCAATTTTACTTTAAAGATATACAGAAAGTTTCAGGCATTTTTCAGGCATATAATTTAAGTGGCCTATATATATTCTATGGATATATATACATATCTTTTATAATCTATATTCGAACTTAAAATCGAATTGGGTGACATCTCCTCATGCCTTTTGCACGCTATGAACAGGACATATCGAACGGGGATAAGCTCTCTTATCTGGACGTGTCAACTTGATAACTGCCTTTTGCATATACATAATATGTCACATGTGATTATATATAAGTATGGCAAATAAAATTGGGAATTGAAGAGAATAGTCTAATCCCTTTTTTATGTTTATACAGATCAATGAATAGTCTCTGATTGGTTTCTTTTAACATTTCCGATCATGTTGATTGCTTGGAATAAAAAAAAAATCTAATTTTTCGTCGGTGGTGGAGGCGAATTGCTGTTTATACATTCGATTGATTCTTTTACGGATATATATATATATATATAGGCAATTGTAAGGATTTTTCAGATCAGCTGTGGGATTGGGGGTGGGTTGTGAAGGTAGAAGAGAAGATGATGGTCGTGGGTGGTTGTGTTGTGGCTTCTGATGGTGGCGGTGGCAGCAGCAGCTTCGAGTGGTGGTGGTGGATGGGGCAGGCTGGCGGTGACTTCCAGCAGCGATGGTCTTGGAAGGGGATTGGGATGTGTGCGGGAGCGGAGAAGGGGAGGGGGTGGAGAGACGAGAGAGGGATAGATGATCTGCCGGGTGCTGACGATTGCAATTCATGTTGCATTAAAAAAAAAAAAGATTGCCACGTGGAAATCCACGTCATCAACTTAACGGTAACACATGCAAAATTAACAGTGCGGAGTTTGGCGGATGGAACTTAATCCTATTATCGAGGGTAATATAGTCCAAAAAATACTGTACCCATAAAATTTTCACCCTAATTTTCCTGATTTTAATTGCCATCCTTCCAAGTCCGCTGGATGACCTTTCCCAATAGACTGGTGGGAAAATTGAATTGAGAGGTACAGCCCATGAAATCAAAAGAAGTTAATAGCCCTTTTTGCATGGAATCATCGATCCAGACACCACCTCATGTATAGATAGGTTTGAGATCCATATGTTTGATTAGATGCCTACTGTACAGCAGTCCAAACCAACAGGGAGCTGGAATTAAGGCCAACCGCCCGACCCTTCGACCTAGTCGTCACCTTGCCTAATCATAGGTTTCGTGATTCACCATCGATATGTTCTCTTCCAAGGATTATGGTAGAAAACTCATTATATATAATAAAAGCTTGTTCATAATTATATATATATATATATATGCACTTTTTTTTTTATTAAATAAGGTATCGGATTTGAGTTTTGTAAATGAAAAAAATGTATCGTTAAAAGTGTGAACAGCGAATTCTATTCAAATATCGAATTAATAAGATTTCATTTGATTTATGTACGTGAATTTGTAAAAAGGGGCGAAAAAGAACAAACCTATGGAAAACGTCGCAGCTTAAACAAGCTAATGGTGAAGCATTTCAATGCACTGTTTAAGCGCATCGCATAAGGATAAGCCCCGACAAGAGAATCGACTCGTGTAATTGAGTTTGAATTTATCTCCGAGAATGTCTACCGACTAAGCACTATCGAAGTACTTCACACCTTGGCTTTAAATAGCGATAATCGGAAAGCTTGCTCTTGAAATTAGTGAGTCGGACTAAGCTTACACCGGTAACGACCGTGAGCGACATACGGCAGCCCTACATTGAAGTACAGGAGACAGAAGGGATGATGGGCATGTCATAATATAATATTCTACAAGAAATATATATTTGCGAGATAGAATAAAAGCAAGACATGGATGGAGTGTATAAACTTAGAACGGAGAATTTATGAAAGACCAAACTCATCAAAAGCAAATCTGCTGACGAATTGGCGGTGATCCTTAAAGAGTGCGATAGGGTCCATATCTCTCTCGCCGGAGTGAAGTCTTGCCTAAGCCAACTTGCTATGTGACTTTCGATGTCCAGTAACATATAGAATGCCCCTAGTATTGGAGGAAGGTGGTAGCAACGCATCACAGCAAGTCTTGCCGATACCGACCGATCGGAGATTGATGATGCTGCTGTAGCATATCCATCTTCTAGCAAAGTATCTACCTAGCCAAACTGGGGTATTACCATCACTAAATCGTTTCAAACCCTTACAACTGTCGAGACACCACCGAGTATGACCCTTGAGACTGTCTGGTATACACATCTTTGCATGTTTACACCGATCGGAAGTACGATAATTAGGCCACGCTCAAATATCGTACATCTTCCACGATAGTGTTGTCACGTCATGCTTTTCGACAGAACATCCGATGATGTTTACAATTAGATTGGCGATTGATGCTTAAGGTATCATGAGTGTCAGATGCCCAACTAACTAAAGTTTTTTATTTGATTCGTGTCATATGAACTATGNATTGATGCTTAAGGTATCATGAGTGTCAGATGCTCAACTAACTAAAGTTTTTGATTTGATTCGTGTCATATGAACTATCAAGTATCGTATACTCTAAAACATAGACATAATTTCTCCTAGTCCATATCTATAAAGTCAAAATATCCGAAGTGATGGGCTTCTCGATTGTTAGAATGTAGAATGGATGTTGTAGTCATTATATTTTGCTTGAATATGGATTAAATAGATATTTATTAAAATTTTTAGGTGACAACTAACATGCTTTAGGCACATCTCATAATTCGATTAAAAACTACAAGTAATTTGGTATTTATTTTCCTAAATTGCCCACATATGTTCTTATTAGCCGTACACTATACAAGATTTTGGAATATGGGCTAATATATTTAATAAATTGGATTATTGTCTATTACATTATAAAGTAATTCATAGGGTTCTAAATGAAGTAAGAGGAATATTATAATAAAGATATACAAAAATCAAATAGAGTCACATCAATAAATTTTTGATTTAAAATTAGTTATTTATTTATATATATATTTTTAATATATAATAAAATTATAAATTTATTTAAAAGATAATATAAAAATTAATATAAAAGAGCAACTGATAATAAAAATTAAATTTATAATACCCAATCATTTTTATCCTACAATTCTTTTATTATCATTTATTAAAGGGCAGAGAACACTCCACGAAGATGTTAAATGCCCACATCAAAGAGGAGAAACCTTAGAAGAGTCTCCGACTGTTTCTTTCTACTCCGCCCATCAGCATGCCTCTTTCATTTATCCTTCCAACTTCTTCAACTCCGCCACCTCCCAGCCCCGCCGACGCCTGTATGGGCAGCTCTGCCGTCCGCATCAGAGAAGCCGTGGTGGTCACACCGTCGGAGCCCACTCCCTTCACAGTCCTCCCCCTGTCTGCCCTCGACTCCCAGCCCTTCCTTCGCTTCACCATCGAGTACCTCCTCATCTACGAGCGGCCGCCGCAGCATCACTGGACCGGTCCCGACGACCGCGCCTCGATCACAGCCCGTCTCAAGTCTGCCCTCGCCCGGGTCCTCGTGCCGTACTATCCTCTGGCGGGCCGCGTCAGGCCTAGCCCCAGCCAGGGGACGGGTCTCGAGGTAGTGTGCCGTGCACAAGGCGCCGTGTTCATAGAGGCCGTCTCAGATCAAGTGGCCGCCAACTTCGAACGAGCCCCGCGGCATGTAACTCAGTGGAGAAGGCTCCTGTCTCTCCAAGTTCCGGACGTTCTACAGGGGGCCTCGCCGCTCGTCGTCCAGCTGACATGGCTCAGGGATGGTAGCGCAGCAGTCGGAGTGGGAATCAACCACTGCCTCTGCGACGGTATCGGGAGCGGAGAGTTCCTCAACTCGTTCGCCGAGATGGCTAGACGTGGACCCACTGGTGGCAACGAGCTTATACCGAGGCCCGTCTGGGATCGCCACTTGATTGACTCGATCGGATCACATGAAACATCACGAGATGATTTGGGAGCCGCTCCGACGGAGCTTAGCCGAGTCGTTGACGTTTCTGGGCTCACTTCTCGCTTCTCAAGCGAGAGGCTCGTCCCCACCTCCATCATCTTCGACAGAGCCTTCCTTGGCGAGCTAAAGAAGGTTGCTTCTTCCAGGAGTCAACCCGGTAAGCTCATTGAACCATACCTATTCTCGGGGAGCTCCTCGGCCAAAACTCAAATAAATAATAGAATAAATGAGAAAAAAAATTTTGGGTAATGTTTGTATTACTTAATATAAGTATTTTCCAAATTAATTTTATGAAAACATATTATCTTATACCATTGTTAGACTGATTTCAGGAGGGTCGACTACATCGTATACATCATTCGAAGCCCTGTCAGCTCATGTGTGGAGAAGCTGGGCTAGGTCTCTGAACTTGCCATCCAAGCAAATCCTGAAGCTCATCTTCAGCATCAACATCAGAAACCGGGTCAAGCCAGGAATTCCCAGCGGTTACTATGGCAATGCGTTTGTGCTCGGCTGTGCAGAATCGAGCGTGAGGGACCTGACGGAAAAGGGCCTGGGCCACATCTCGAGACTCGTGAGACAAGCAAAGGACCGAGCCAATGCCGGGTTCGTGAGGGCGGCTGTCGACTCGGTTAGGGAAGGCAGGGCGAAACCGGACCTGACGGGCACGCTGATAGTGTCACAGTGGTCGAGGCTCGGGCTCGACAAGGTTGACTTCGGGATGGGAAAGCCGGTGCACTTATCTCCGATTTGCTGCGACAGGTACTGCCTAATCCTCCCGAGGGCGGGCGATCGAGGAGGGGATGGGGTCAAGGTGATGGTCGCCTTGCCACACAGTGCCGTGGACGAGTACGAACGTCTGGTCATGAGCTCATCATACTCGCGAGGAGTGGAATTTTCTGGTTCTCCCCGGGAGCCCTAGGGTTGACTTTTCAAGACAGACAGTTTGACTCTCCATTGTTTCTTAATCAATGCATATTGCTCAATTATTACTAAGCTAATCGGGGAAGGTGATGGAAGGAGATTCCTGTTCCTAGTTGTGATCGGACAAGTCAACTGACGCTCTCCCCACCACCTAGCTGATGCTCAGAGAGAATTGGGTTCAACCAATTATTTATAATTAAGATAAATCCCTTCTAATTTTAAAAAAAAATTATTCTTAATATTATTTTAATGAAAAAGATGCTCTCTTTACTGGTTTATCTTTCGGATACGGTAAATGGATGGAACTGTCGTGTGGCCACCGCTGGCTCATTGCCTCCTTTTCCACCGGTCCCCTTATCGAGACAAGCGTGCTCCGCCAAGGTTTTTCCTTTAACTGATCTGATTTCTTCCCAAATATACCAACGAATTACTAAAAATCCTTAAATAGTTTCCCATATCTATGTTGAGTAAGGCCTCAACTTAGATTTCCGCAAATAGAACAAAAATTATACTAAAATGATTCTGCTTAATAGAGGATTTAACTTGATTAAAATATTAATTAACTAGAGGAAATCAAATAGATCAAGAATATATACAATCCAAAATGATCTTTAAGGAATCAATGCCAACAGACAAACTTCACATGAATCTGGTTGATCATGGTGATTTCAGTATCATTTACTCTAGAATACGCATGCATGGTATTCATATCTTATAAATGCATAAAATGCATGATTAATAGGGTATTAGCTCTAATAAGATGTATTTGATTATGATTTAGGGGGCTACTAATTGATGGGATTGAGGTTCGAAAAATGACTCTCGAGGGGACTAATCTTAATTATGGACCGGCTCCCTAGTANGGGGGGGTCAACGGAGATCACGGGGAAATATTTGTTTTTTTAAAACTATTATTCTGTAGCGTTACGTGTCTCTCAGTCCAGCACATTGCCACGCAATCATCGATCACAAAAGCCGGTTTCCAATAAACTCAGAAAAGGGAATCTCGATCTTGTGAGTGTCATCTGCGGATCCTATCGCGTGGATTAGTTAGCTTCACCAAACACGAACGCTAGCCCGATTAAGTCCATAATTTAGTCGCACGTGATGTTAAGTCAATACATCTCCTGCGCATATAATATAATACAGGTTGAGTTCCGACCATTAATTGAACTGCAAGACATGCTTTGTTCCAAGAGGACAAGTTAATGAGTGTCAGCAGCTCTTCAGTAGGTTTGACCGGAAATTAAGATACTTTACCCCCAAAAAATTGCTTCTAAACAATCAAAGGAAAATTATAGTTTCTAAAATTATATTATATATTCAGTTGGATCGGTTGACTGAGAATCAGTCACTCACTTAATTTAATTTTTAAAATTAATTTAATT
>CXYZ01009678.1:591501-614672 GCA_900006705.1 Sonneratia caseolaris | reverse complement strand
ATTATTTATTAAATATATAATTTGATCCATTAAATATTAAGTTTGATCCGTGAACTTATGTCTTGACTAATTCTCAATTAGGTACGATTTTAAAAATCATGAAAAAAAAATAACTTAGCGCATGGAATAATTCCTATTTTAGAATTCATTCTTGCCCTCTTCGGCTCCGAAGTTAATATCGTTTTTGCTTGGGTATGAATGATGTGAATATGTAAAAGTTATAATTTTATAATTTTAAAGTTTTTATTGAGATAATGAGACTTAGAAATTTTTTAAAATCCAAGCCGACTAATAATATTAAAGAGCAAACATATGGGTTGTTGTGATCAAAGGTGAAATGCCACTCGAATTTAACCACGGGCTCTGTGCCTCTGACCTGAACAATATTTTCTTGTGGCTAATCATTGCCTTGAAACCGTATAAAATACTACGCGGACGACCTTTGTTTTAATCGGTGCTGCGTCCAGTCGACATAGAAAAAGGAATATACTGATGCCATGGGCCTCTTAGGTTCGATGGCCCCATCAGATATGGGCCTTGCTGCTGTCCGAGTTAATCCTCAAGCTCAGCTTTAGCACGGAGCAGGCAAGCACCAAGGGACCTGACCGAGGGGGGCCTCAGCCGCTCGCAAGATCCGGTCATCAAGAGATCCAATTCACGTGGCTGTTCTCTTCTCGATGGGTATGTTTCACGCGACTATTCCATCTCCATGCTAGATCCTACGAAATCTCTCTGATCTGACCATCTACTGTAAACACAGTGAACATCTATCTACACCTGTGATGAGCCTGGGGACTGCCATTGAGTTCACTTTTACGCATTAATCATCAGCCTAAGCGTGTTCCAAACAGAAGCGCACACCCCAGAGTTCCACCATTGAAGGGGAAACGCATCCAAGACTTTGCTTGAAACTACCGGTCCAAATTCCATGGGCATCTCATATGATTCCTCCTGCTCACCCCAAGTCCCGAATCTCCTTTTGCTGCACCATCAATGTTAAGCTTGAGCCACCTGTCCTTCGGTTTACCCCAACCACTCGTCCCAGATATAACATGGATGATGCCTTGAGGTCTAATAACTAACTTTCAACTGTGTTAAGAATATAAAAGCCTCATCAGCATGCAATAGCGAACACATGTACCAAAAATAATAGGCCAATTCTTCTTTTCATGGATAAATAGTCCTTGCATTAATTATAGAATGGCGATAGGGGGAGAGGGACTCCCTCCGAAATACGTCTACAGAAAGTTAAGGAGACATATGTCCTTCAAACACTAGCTAATCCCTTCTTGCAACTGTCATGAGCTCTACCATTTTATTCTCTCTTAATCAATATACATTGCCAAAAGTCAAAAGCTTGAAAATGTCTCCTAATGTCTGCAACGATTGCCTTAAGTTCCCCCATGGGGGATCTTCCTGTAACGTCGCTGCTTGGGCTAGGATGTGTGAATCCGTCTTGAGAATTAATTGTGTCCATCCTAGGGAGGTGGCCGTCGATGCAGAAAGAAGCGCGGCTTTCCCCTCTGCTTGTAAGGGGGAGAGGCATGGGGTTCTCTCGAACCACGATAACACCATTCCTAGACTATTAGTGGCAACTCCTGCTACACATGCTTCTGAGGCAGTCCATGCTGCATCAGTAGGGATGGTTGGGCCATCATCCTCCTGTCCAGAGCTCTGCCCCTATTGCATGCTATTAGGTGGTTTGCCACCTTTAAGTCGCCTGTGTTGGTGTTCCGTGTAACTCCTCTCCACCTTACCTAACAAAACATTTATGCCAGGGGATATATTTTCATACAAAATCTGATTCCANGTAACTCCTCTCCACCTTACCTAACAAAACATTCATGCCAGGTGATATATTTTCATACAAAATCCGATTCCTTTATGTCCACAGCTGGTAACACAGTATTTGCATCAAATAGAGAAAAATTGATTGCATCTGTGGAGTCCTCGGGCAATAAAGCTGGTGAACTAATGAAATCAACTAGTGAGATAGGTCCTTGGTTTGGAAATGGGATGCTCCACAACCTTCATTGTCATTCCCTCCACAACACTCGAGTGAATACACGACCTGTGAATAGGTGTTCATATTCGTGGGAACCAGCTTGGCTTAGGGGACATTTCTTATCCTCCTTACCAAACCAAGGGAGGCTTTCAATAGCAACCCTCCACGGATGCTTTCACTGGCCCTTGTTCTGGGTGCAAAATCTATCAGCCTGACCCAAAGGACAGTAGAATTTGACAGTGTGTTTTCCATGGTTACTGCATATCCAAACAAAATGGTCAAGTTCATCCTCTTCAGACAGGTGGATAGCAGAAAAGAATTTTAGCAGGAGGGGCATTAAAAGGATTTCTTACCAGATCAAGATTCCATCTTTTAGGATTAAATAGCATGAGAACTCTCACCTTAAGTTCCGGTTCAATTATGATGAAAGCGGCAGGAGGGGGCAAGCATCCTTCTATTCTATTCCTAGCACTCAAGGTTCGGACCAGTCATACGTTTCACTTCGCCTACCAATGACTCTTAAAGCACCCTTTTTTAGTGTGTCTTTACATTCCATCAGGCCTTTCCATAGTGATGAGGTCCCTGTTCTAATTCTGTCCATGTTAGTAATGACATTTCCATATTTTGGTATCAAGATTTTTGATGCCGAGCTCTCAGGATCATGGCCTGGGAGCATAATGTTTTAGAGAGCATGGCCAGGGAGGAAGCTTGAAGCCTAGCGGCTTGATAATAAGAGTAAGTCAATGGTTTCATGAATCATACTCTGTACATTCCATCTGACCCATAATCCCGTATCATGCGCATCAATGTTAGCCCACACTGTCGCTGAGACATAAATGAACATGCATGAAATTGCTTCGGACTTGAAAGTGCAATTTGGACCACGAAATTTTGAGAGAGAAGAGGTGACATTAAGCCAAAAAATAATTCATTGGGCTTAATTTCACCACATTCGTTTATATTACTACAGTAAAATGGTCAATTGAATGTCCGACTACTTACTACTAGCAATGGACACTGAACACACACAGAGTCTGTCTCCTTCCAGCTAGCTGTCATGCGCTCCGCACGTGTTCTCCCAACCGGCTGGTGATCGCTATTTATTTCCCCGCTCTAAAAATATCCGCAAACGCCCTGGCAGCTCCCCTCTCTTTGTAAAAGATCTGCCTCTCCGGCGTGCCCAGCCGCCCGCAGCCGCTGCTTTGCGAGCTGCGGTGTCACCACCAGCCGCCGCCCATCAATGGTATCGGCCCCGCCGCCCGCGTTTCACTGGGAGTACACCGAGCTCCTCCACGACCGCAACTTCCAAATTCAAGGCCGGGCGCTCTTCTACGCCGCAGCCCTCTTCTCGGCCATCCTCTTCGTTGCCCTCCTCATCCTCTACGCCCGGTGGGTCTGTAGCTTCCTCCCCGCCTCCGACCCTCCTGCGAGGTCCCACGGTGGCCTGGACCATGCCGCCATCGACGGTATACCGGTCGTCACTCTGGACCGAGCAGGCGGCAGCATAATCAAGCACAGGAACGAAGCCGTTGAGGAGATCGAGTGCAGTATCTGTTTGGGAGTTCTTAAGGACGGGGAGAAGATAAAGGTGCTGCCGCCGTGCCGACACTGCTACCACAGCGAGTGCGTTGACAGGTGGCTCGCCGCTCAGCCAGTCTGCCCGCTCTGCCGTGCCAATCTACGGGCCGACTCGGCCGTAGAGATTCAATGAATTAGGGGAGTAGGTGATATTTGATTTGGTTACCTTGCTGGCCATTAAATTTTTTTGCCTGTTTTTCTCCCGGGGATATTTCTGTAATTATCTATTTTTATGTGACAGTTAACGTTTAACTGTATTCATTTGTTTTTTTTTTTTTGGGTGAATTTTATTATCTATTTCCGATTAGCAATAATTATAACACCAATTTTTGCTAAAATAATGCTTATAAGTATTTAGTCAGAGTAAATGACAATTATTTATTATAATTTAATTATTTACTATAATTTCCCCATTTGATGGCAGTAGTGGGCTAGTAGTCGTTTCCTTCTCGATAGTGATGAAGCAGGTTACCAGTGCCCAATTTTGTCGGCCCCGTTCCGTTAGTGGGCCAAAGCAAGCTGAAGGAGCAGAACGGTTTTTGGGCCCGGCCCAAAATGACGTCCAGCATCTAGGGTTTAATCCATATTCTCATTTGTATAAATAGAACGAGGCTCCTGGGAGCAACTGCAGCAGCAGCTGGGCAAGGGTTTCCGGGGTGAAGAGAGCGACCAGACAACTCACAGTAACTTTCACCATGAGGGCCAAGGTAACGTCTCATTCTGATGATTGCGACTCTGCTCCTGTGCGATTTGTTAGAGTGGGTGAATGATTTTGGTCTCGTGGTTTGGAGCAGTGGAAGAAGAAGCGCATGAGGAGGCTGAAGAGAAAGCGCAGAAAGATGAGGCAGAGATCGAAGTAGGGCTCTTCCAGCTTTGTGCTCTCGCATTCCCCGTCTGAGTAATAGCGTCTTAGATATTGTCGGTATTTTCCATCACTGCTCGTCTTGTCGTTTTCTCGGATCCAATTTTATGCTGGTAGACTGATGAAATTAAGATCGGATCTTGTTATTTTCTGGCATAATCAATCTATTTTGATCAGGATAATTCGCCTTCTCGTCCTGCTTTATTCACTGAACCTGATTGATGCTTCGTTTCCTGCCCGAGTGGAAGCGGTATCTTCTGATTAAGGGTTTGAGAAGTTGTTGAGCATGCTTCGTGATCGCTATAGTTTGTTGGCAAAGTATTTAAGTTTCTACTGCAACATTTCAAGTACACAGTGTAGTCAAATGACTAGGTAGGAGATGTTGATTTTGGGCTAAATGAACCTAGGTCTCCGGAAGAGTTGAAAAATCGATGGAATACTATTGATTTATGGCCATTTGGGATTTAGGGTTTCATTCGTTGATGTCGATCGTGATCCTGATTTTAGGTCTTGTGTGGCATTCGATCCCTCCAGTGAAGCTGCAAAATTGTAGATTCACTTCCATCTTGAAAATGTATTGATTATTCCAGCATGTCATAGGGGGCCTCCCATTAAGTTGTACTGTGTTTTATTTCACTCTTTGCTGAGACACATTTAACCATTTGAAGTTTCATTCGCACGAACTGGTCATGGAATCGAGTGATTCTGATTGATCGCGATGGGGCAACTGGATATCAAAGCTCGATGAGCTAGCTTTGAGTACCGTTGTCTGAGCCTTATGCCCGTTTTGGATGGTGAAAGACAGATAATTCCGTTTGGGGTAGTCATGGCCATCGCTGGCAACGGGTCAAGCTAAGCTCTCTCGCTTACTGGAGATCTATCTAGTCAGAGTTCAGTCAACAAGCTGAGTAAGAATTGACGGGAGAGAATTTACAGAGCCGTGAGGTAATGTTCTTTATTTCTTCTAGCTGAAAGACAAAATCAAGTGTTTTTTTTCAAATTAATTGGAAAAAAACTACATAAAAGCTCGGGAAGGAGAACACTTTCGGCTCGTTGGGTGGTCAGCTTAAGCCGGAGCCAGGCAGAGTCTGAGGTTCGGAGCCGGCCCGTCTAGAGACCCGGTCACAGATCTCTTGACAGGATCGGCTACAAACCCAGTCTTAGGCGCCGCCTGAGGCCCAGCCATAGGTCCAGCACCATGCCTAGTTCCATGACCCAGACAAGGCCCATGCCTAGCCTTGGAAGCAGTGACCAGCCCCGGCCTCAGGACCGGTAGCAGGCTCATCCCCTAACAAATTAGTCCAATGCCCCGAACAAGGCCGAGGCCTAGCCTTGGAATCTGGGACCACGCCCAGCCCCAGGGCCAGTCTCGGGCCCATCCTCAGGCACCGGACCAGGGTCCAGCACCAGGTCCGGTCCAAGGCCTAGATTCAGGCCCGTCACAGGCCATCTTTATAATGGGCCCGGACCCATCATTGAGAGTGGCCCATGCAATCCAATGGCCCCATACGTGGCCGAGCCACTTGCCCATTTCCAAGTCAGTATTGAGGCCCAGTCAAAGGCCCATTTTCAAGCTCATCCAGGCCTATTATCAAGTACGGCGCAGGCCCATCCCCAGACGAGGTCCGTTGCCCCGCCTAAAGGCCAGTCGTCAGCCCAACTATGGGCCGGATCCCAGCCCAGAATAAGGCCTGGCAAGTCTTATAGGAGGCCCGGCCGAAGCTTAGCTTCAGGCAAAGTCCGTGGCCCATCATCAGGAGAGGAACCTGGCCCAGGTTAAGGCTTCTGGCCAGGCCTAGTCAGAGATCTAGTTTGAGGCTCGGGACCAGGTTCATGCCCGGGCCTATTGCGAATCCCCGGGCCAGATCCAGTAACATTTCAAGGCCTTGGCCCAATCCCCAGTCAGCAAATTCCCACTCATTCTCAGGCCCAGGTCTAGCCCCATCCCAGTATTAGGCAAAGGCCTAGGCCCAACTATGACTCATTTGCAGGCCGTCATCTCGATTGCATAATCTTAAGTTTACATCTCGCACCTTTTCTTTATCGGCTCAACCCCCTCAGTATAATCAAGAAGACCATAACTTGGCTGAGTTGGACACTGAACTACACCTCACGAAAAATACTCAGATACATCTTTTTAAGAGCTACTCAACACATGCAATCCAATATCACTGAGAACTGGGCTGCATAACTAGAATATGCTACTAACAGTTAGATGAATGCAAGAAAATAACCCAGCAATATCCCTTGAATTCACAGTATACGAGAGAAATTATGGAGTGATAACAAAGAGATCGGGACCTGCCGCAATGGATCTTCCAGTAAAAATCTCTACAGCTTCAGTACTCATTGAAGTGGATGGCCCCAACTTTCCACACAAGGTAAGTGGTAGCAAACATGAGAGTGCTGATGAAGACGAAAGAGAAGGCGACAATGAACAGATCGAACCCTCCAGGGAACTGAAACGTGAACCCTTCCTTAGGGAGGCCCCTCTTGCTGTCATCGAACAGGTTAGTCGGGGCTTCAGGAAGGCCCGATCTCCTCTTCCCGCCATCGCTCTCTTTGAGTGCCTCCAAAACTTTGCTGCCCATTTCAGATGGCTTTGACTCCGAGTAGCGGCTCAGAACACGGGCCGCCCTCAGCCTCTCTCTTGCTGTTAAGGGTGACCTCTTTGGGGACGACTCTGGTGATTTAGGGGTTGGGGGTTGCGCTGACTCTGCCTCTGCCTCTGCCTCTGCCTCCGCCTCCGCCTCCAGTTTAGGAACCGTTCCATTGGATTGGGTGCTCCTACCTACAGATTCCACAGGTGGGCTAGGTCCCACATCGGTGGCGTCTATGGCAAGCCGATCACCATCCGAGACGGAAGGACGGAAAATTTTTCTTGGTCTCTGATGCTTGGACATCCACAGTGGGCATGCCAGATTTGTTCTACTGAAATCTGAAATTCGGGCGTGAGGTCTCGATTCATTCTGATATCTATTACCAGACTGCAAGCTCGGTGAAGGAATCACCATCAAGGTTAGGGTTTTTGGAGAGCATCAAAGAAGCAGCAGAATGATACATGAGGTAATTTACATAGAAATTTAAAGTGAGAAGATGAGATGCAAGTTTAATCACATCAAACACATGGACTAGGGTACAAGACGGAGATGAAAAGGGGTTCGTGCAGATTTTGAACATATGCGATACAACCGCGGTTTAAGCCACCTCAGTAACATAACCAGGGGGGAGAAAAAAATCAGACCGAGCTGACAGACTCCGCATCAATCTGGAAAACTCGACCGTGATAATTTATTAAGTCGCAGGTGATCAGGATTCATTCACCAGGAGAATAGATCAATTTTAGCTTTTCACACAGACGGGGAAAAAAGGGCTTCTTAAAGCAACAACAACTACGATACTGATCAGGAAACTCCAGAGAGAAACTGAACGCTATTAGGCGATTAAGAAAATGAATCAATTGCATGTACCTTACGTTTGATTCGAGCGAGGAGAGACAAGTAGTATTTACCTTCGAGGTGAAGCTCACGACCAAGCTCAAGGAAGCAGCCATCTCTACGATGGAACCATTAACTACACAGAGAGAGAGAGAGAGAGAGAGAGAGAGAGAGAGAGGATATGGAAGGAACGAAGGAGATGAAGAGTTGAGGTGCCACTGTCTACTTTCACGCCTGCTAACCACCCTCTCTCTCTTTCCGGCTAACAGACTGGACAAAAAAGCCCAAACAAAAGTGGCTGAATATCAATTAACAAAGGGCGCTGGCCGCATAGGGCGGGCCGTGGAGCCCTCTTCAAAGCTTTAATAAAATTTCCCCAGTTTAAACCTGTACAATGTTACAAAGTAATGAAGTCTATAACTTCAAAGACAATTTTATACCAAAATGTTCATCATAATCCCCCTTGCTTCATGAAATTTTACGTCGAACAAAACACACCATCTCACCAACCGGTGTACATTAGCCTCATCTCTAAGTTACTGGGGATGATGACCATAAACACGATACAGCTGCCGGCCCTTCAACTGCACGCTTTTGTATTTTTCTTACCTCTTAGAGAGACCAAAGGTCGTGAGCAGCAATCTAATCCAGTACAGGTGAATGGTACCTACAACCATTTCACAGTGGGAACTAGAAGAGCACAATAAGTGACTCGGGTAAACACGTGAAAATACCGAACAGCATATATATATATATAAGTACACGAGACCAAGATACAAGGGGAAGATTCAAATTTGGCACTCTACAACAGCCAAAAGAATTGCCATCTCTTAACCTTAACCTAAGGAATATTTTGTGGACAGATTTTATCAACACAAACTAGTAACATAGATCCGCACAAAATCGAATTATCAGTCTAAAACTGCCTTCCATTGGTATAAGAAAAACACAGTCCCAACTCAAAAAGTCAAAAGCAACATTATACAACAGCTAAACCAGAGATCAAACTGCTCCTGAATACTCTCCATTCGATAATATGCTGCATCCTCATAGTTCCCTTTCTCAGCTCAAATAGCTTCCCATTGGTGGCAAGCCAAAGGATGGCATAGGGGGCATTCCCATCCCACCCATTGGCGGTGGTGGAGCGAAGCCTCCACCCATTCCTGGTGGCCCCCCTCCCATACCAGGCATCGGTGGTGCAGGCAGAGCAAGTGGCAACAACTGCGCGTACATGTTCTGCAGCACAAGGACAAACAATGAATCAATTGTTTTTTTCCATGAAAGGCGTCGGTAGATGTTTCAAAGAGGTGTTCCATTGCCTATCTCTGAGAGTGAAGCACAGCTTTTATGAGACGTGAGAACCTAAAGGAAGAGCAGAACCAAAAAAGGAAATACTATCCACCAAGCAAATTATGAAAAAAATGCTTGATACCTGCTGGGCAATTACATCCTTCTCTTCCTTCTCTTTAGCCTTAATCTCGTGTTGGGCCTCCATCTTATCCTTGATAAGTTCATCTACCTTACCAGTGTACTCACGAATGAACTGCAAAAGATAGGAATTGATGAAAGAGAAACGATATCTTAATCAGCTTTAAAATAATCAGAAATGGTCCTGGAAATTAGACAGAAACGCAACTCAAGCTATCCCAAAGTTTCAAAACAGGGAAGACAGACTTAATAATTACTTTAAAATAAAGTACTTTGCTTAAATGTTTCAAGCAGAAAATATTAATTAAATGCATAACTGCATAGCAAGATAACAGATCACCTGTAGCAAATACGGGAAGGCAAAGTCAACCATGTTATTCATCCAGGCGAGTTCCAGAACCACATCTGCCCGAATTAAGTCATAACAGACAAATAGGCACGAGGTGAAGCACTCCTTCTTGCCCTGGCGTAAGGAAAAGACGTATAAGCATCCAGCAAAGATATCGTAGTATTAGCTACAATTTCCATCATTATTTTAGACAAGATTATTGCATATACTGAAAATAGATGCTTTTAGCTAGCGCTAGAAATGACAAAAGCAATTACTTACTGAGGAACATACCTGCTCAATGAAATAGATCAGCAACTCTTCAGCTAGCTCACGATCACCAGACTGGGAAGCAGTCTCCATAGCATCCTTGTAATGCTTGTCCTTCTTGGACAGTGCAATTGATAGCTTCCACCTGCCAGCCTTCTTGTATATATAAGCAGCAACACGTCTCATCTCAAGGAGCTCATGCTTCTCAATCTGTTCGAAATTGCAGATAAACATCTCACAAATGAGATCATGTCTATCAATTAAAAAACCCAAAACCAGAAAAACAAGGTAAAAGAAATTTACCTTCTGAGCCAGGCCAATCATATCAAAGTTATCGTGCAAGTCAATAGATTCACGTAGCCGATCGTAATCTTCCTCCTCTACATAAATCTCATTCAAGGCCTCATTAACAGCAGGTACATTGTTGCTTTGCACCGCAACCATGTATGGTTTCACCAGATGCAAATGACCAGCCTGAAGTTCAAACGAAAAAAATCCTAAGGCACTTGCATCAAAAGAATACATGATTGAATTTGAAGTCAAATGCAAAAGAGGTCAAACCTTCCGCATGATGTCAACAACACGAGTATGATCCACACGAAGAGCAAGCACATTAAGGACATCATTGATCAAATCAGGATGCTCCTGCAAATAGAAGTACACCGCTTTATAGTAAAGTTCCACACTGGCAACTTTGACAATGACATCCTTGAACTGCATGTGGTCCCAAGCCTCTGGGGAATGATTCATTATGGTAGTAGCAGCATTATCGAACTCATCATATAAGATATACAAGTATGTAAGCTCCTTCCAATGCTGCTGCTCGTCACAGGCTCGAATCAGCTTTGGGATATTGAGACGAGTTGAGAAGAGCTTAATGTGCTCCATGAGCTTCTCAGGTCGATATCTAGCATAGAGAACTCCCAGCTCAGTGAATATGCCCATGTGTGCACGTTCCAACCCAAGACCACTCTCCATGAGAGAGATAAGCTCATTGAAGTAACCCCTGTTCTGGTAGTATTCACTGACTTCTTCCAAGTCATCCACCTACAAAATATACAGATGAAACATGAGCAAAGAGAGAATATTTGCTCCATAAAAACAATGGAATTAATGGTCAACAAGTATATACTGCAACAAAGTGCATGTTGTAACCTGTATTATGATGTTCAGACCACATATCTGAGCTAACCGGAACTCCTCAGCATCAACACAGGCAAAACAAACTTCCTTCCATGTTTTTGCACTGTTAGCCTTCCGAGCCGCATCAACAGCACCTTGGAACTGTTTAAGCTTAACAAGAGTGACAGCCAACTTAGCCCAGTTCGATATGAATGCATATATGATTTTTGCGGCTTCATAAAGGGCCTCATCGTACAAACGATCACCAACATTCTGAAGATTGGCCACGTTCGGCATGAGAATGAATTCCTCAATATCACCCAATCTATCAATTTTGGCATAAGCATATATGAGCTCACTGTCCACTTTCGGCTCCTTTGCCTTCTGCCTAACCATCAAGAGGTAACGCACCAAGTCATGGTAGACATTTGCATTCTCAGCTGCTTGAATGACATCCAAAAAGTGACTTGCATCATCTGCACGGATAAATGATTCAATTGCATCACTAACAAGACCTTCCCGCAGTTGAGCCCTTGCCACCTGGCTCCAAACAGCATCCTCTTCAACCCTGAATGCAAATTCAACAGCCCTTTCAATGCTTCGAATATTGTCCAATAAGACATTAACAGCCTGGACATTCATGTTGAACTTCTTGAAAATAGCAAAGGCTTCCTCATAGAGTTGGGCTTCCACAGCCACCTCCCCAACTGCAGGCCCATCAAAGTTGTCTAGCCTATTGATATAATCCATGACTCTGGAGGGGTCAGCCTTGATAGCAGTAAGGATAAGAAGGTTCTGCAGATTAAAGTTTCCGCTGAATGCGGAATTTTGAAGAACAATTTTCTCAAGGAGCTCAATCAATTCGTGAGGCAGATCAGCTGTCATGAAAGCTTTAACGGCAGCAGATACTTGTTCTGGACTCTGACTTTCAGGCAATGCTGTAGATACAACCTGATCAATGAGCTGCCTCCGGTACTCATTTTCAGGGTTAAGAACTTTCTCCCAGAGATCAGCATCCATTCTCTCTACAACATACCTGCAGTTAGGGTAACAAATAAGTACCCAAAAAGCTAGAAACTAAGTTTGCATTGACAATTCAGGGTAAATTTCAAACCTTGCTTGTAATTTAAAGAGAGAGTTCTTGTTGGTGACATTGATAAGTTCATCATCACACTGCCCTCTCCCGTATGCCACAACCGCAAGAGTGGGGTCACGTTTCTCACAATATTTACCCACAACACGAGAATCATAGTATGGATTTGTAGTGAGGAAATGCTCAGGGTTGTTGCCACTATCAATTATTATTTTACCAAGAGCATTATGGACATGAACATCTTGGCTTCCCTCACTCACAAGATGCTCCAAAAATTGAGTGAGCAGACGAAGTCGATTCCTGAAAACCCACACCAAGTTTTAGTTTACTTATACAAAGAAGAAGAAGACGAAGAATTTAGGTACCAAGAATTGCATGAAACTTGAAATATGTGTACCTCTTTTCACACTCTTCCACGAGAGGCTCCACTGGAAGCAGAGAGCGGACGGAAAGAATCAGGCCTTTGATAAAGTCTTCAGGGCATTCATCATCTAGAAGTTGCCCCACTACCAAAGGAGCATTCCCAGGATTCACCTGACAGGGAAAAGCAATTATATTGCAAAAGGAATGTTAAAAAAGTTGCAAAGACTTCAAGACCTCTGTAAGAGGCCCAATTGCTTCTATAGCAAAACTCTGCCAAACAACATTCATGATAATATATACCTTCTGAACATAACCTTCGATATAGCGGAGCATGTTGTTGGAGTAAAGATAATGTGTGAGATCAGGCACAAAACCAAAACGGTCACAGACATTAATGAGCGGACGGGCATCTGGAAGCTTGGCCTCCATCAGAAAGTTCTTAGTCTTTTCCGCATCATAGAAATTTGACTCTCTAGTCACACGCTCAACCTCTTTGATTTGGCCTGTTTTAGCCGCAGCCTCGATGTACTTGAAATGAATGTCAGGATCCTCACTGCTCATAAGTGAGATAAATAAATAAGCACATGATCTAAGTCTGTCAACGGGCTCAGTGCCACCAACATTATAAGAACGAAATTTCCCCTGCTAGTACCTAGAACTCAAATATGATCCCAAGAAAAAGTATAATCCTTCATAAGATTTGAACTGCTCAAACAATTTCATGCATGCCTCAATTCCAAGCTGCTCACAGTATTCCTTGGCAACCTGCAAAGACACAGGTTTTAGCATGTACAACTACCACGAAAGAAGAGCAATTAAAATTGTAGAAAATAATCCACCCAACAGCAGACCTGAACTATTATCTGAAGGTTGCCTCTCAGGTTAACAACTAGAAGGTCCTTCATGCACTCCAAAGCCCACTCCCGTGAAAGGGTGCCAAAGAATTCTACAAGTGACTGTAGCAGGCAACAAGCTTAGAGCACTTCCACCAAATTACCACCACACCACACCAAACCCCCCACCCCCCCAACATGAAAGGTAAAAAAAGAGGGGGAAGAATATCGTGGTGGATATAAACCTGCGGCTCAATAGCATGGGTGTTCACAATTACACGCTTGATATCAGGAAGCTCTGAGTAGTGCTGCAGGAAAATGAAACAATTCATCCAAGGGTCACTTATCAAAATGTAATAATCTTAAACACAAGATATTTATGGCTGTTATTACCTGCAATGCACGGATATAAAGGCCAGCCTTTTCACATAGCTGGGCAATGCGTGGACGATCATAATGACTGAACATTCCATTGGCCAGAATAGCATCAGCAACATTTGGAAATGTAACAAGATTGATCTCAAGGACCTATAACATTGAAAAGAGAATTGTCAATAGGCATAGATAGAGCAAAATATAGAGATGGAAAAAAATTCCTGAAAAATACCAAACACACCTTTGTTTGAAGGAAAGCATGCTCTGGTAGATTTGGCTTCAGAACATCTAGCAGAAAAGCTGTTGCCTCACGTATTAAATTTCTCTGCACATCCCACAAGCGGCTTGACTATTTTATCACAGCTAAGGCTTTTATAATGGCAAATATGTAGATAGCAAAAGAAGGCCTTCAACCAAAAAGAGAGCATACAAGAAAAGTCACATCACAATTCACAACACAGTAAACATTACCGACTGCAAATACAGATACTCTTAGCAGGTCAGGGGAAAAAGGCAAAATAGGGGCTAAATTGGCAAGACTAAAATACAGCCCCCACAAAAGAAACAAATATTTCATTTCAAGTAGATGAAAAAAGAAAAGGAAGACCATGCAAATGCAAAAAGTAGTCAAATAAGCAATGCTTCAGATATCCTTCACAGTTGAAATTTGATTGAATTTTCAGATTTTTCTGTGTCACTAATCATATCCAGGATGCAGATTTTAACAATCAGTAGCACAATCTAATTATTAAAGGAAAGTTTTACAAACCAAGTGTAAAACAGAACATTGAGCCTCCAATATTAAGTGCTTAATAACAATTTTAAAATATCAACAGTAAACAAACCTGAAGAAAGAGATCTGTTATGGTATTGTAATCTACTGGGCAGCCTCCCTCCATTTGAGACATCATCAAAGCAAAGTTGACAGCGCCCTACAGTTTAATGTAAACCAATGAATTGTTTGCTTTAAGAAAGAAGTGGAAAATGGATTAATTAAAACATAAGCCAGACACCAAAGAAGTTTTTTCAGTGATATAAAAAAAGTAGCTCAAATATAGGTGCTGAAGAAGAAATGAGATTTATAAGATTAATGCATATTATATTTGTTACAATACTAAGTACCTGAGGATCTGTTCGAAGAATTGTTTGCAGGAGGAACAAATAGTCTGGTGTGTAGCCAACCTATAGTAAAAAGGCATAGAAAATCTGACCATCAAAAGTTCGAAAAACAGAGGCAACACCATTATGGTGAATGGCAGTAAAAAACAAATATAAAAGTTTGAGTCAATAACCAGAAACAAATATGTCCTTCACCTGCTTTGAATATATCAAAATTTTATCGAACTCCCTCCTCTCGGCAAAAGCTGCAACCACTTTTGGAGTTGCTCTGGCTTTGATATATATTTTCAATGCAAGATCATTGTCAACAGTCTGAAAAAGAAATATCTATATTTATACCAGTAGCTCCATATACCAGATTATATCAAAGCAGCTTCAGTCCAAGAATCTAAAAATTCTGAAAATGGGTAAGAAAGCCATGAATGTGCATGACAAACCTTCACAAGGTCTCCCAGTTCCTCACTGCACTCCAGCTTATCTTCTGCAAGCCAATTCTCCAAAAGGTTCTTCTTGTTTTGGTTCACAACAAGGCGGGACAATTCCAAGGACTCAAATGCATTCAGCTTTCCTCTGGTCAGAAGTGTTCCAAAGTACTGTAAGAGAGGTGGAGTTTGCCCAGCTTGCACTGGTACACTCTGCAGTTCAGTTACAAAGAATAGGGATGCTTACCATCGCCATATTTTTTAAGAATTCAGTTCTAGATAATGGTTCTGACAGCTACAAAGACATTGACAATTCAGTCCATAGACAATTGGTAGTTCACCTTTTTCAATATGACAGCATTGGATGGCATATACTATTTTCCAACAATTAATGACAGCTACTTTTTCACAAAGTAAATTAACAATAAGTCTACATTTTTGGAAAACAGCAAATATTTTCATCTCATTGAATTGAAATCTGTAAACAGTCCTTGGACATTCTAGATACCAATGAGCCAGTTTCTTGACAATTCCACTACATGGACTCACATTCTTTGTCCCTGTCAAAATGACTGTCTTTCGTAAAAGAGAGACACATCAAAGTTAAAAGACACTTCACAATACCTGAAATTTAGCAATAGTATCAGGGGTGCGCAGAATTCCCTGTGGAGATTCAGCCGCTAGTTCAGCTGCTTCTTTATACTTTGTTTGTGCAAACAACTCTTGGAATCGTTGTACAACCTGATATTACAGGGAAAACCATGTAATTTGTTTTTTTCACACAATAGATTTGTCCTAATCATACCAACCAAAATCTCCATATCAATACCAATCCAAGCATGAACCCTTTTTAAGAGCAATATAAATGAACACGGTAGGCCATGCCTTCAAATATGCACAGAAGAACAAATTGGGAAACCTAACATTCCCATGATGGCACGGTTGCACAAACTTTTCAACCTTATAAGGTGAAAATAATCATACTTTCACAAGTCATAATCTCCATGATTCCAGCCAGGAATTCAAATTATGAGACATTGGATTCTCCACAGTTGAACTACAAGAATGAGGCTTACCAGCTGTTCAGCCCCAGGAAGATTTCCTCTTTTAGCAAGACTAACTGCCAGCTCCAAATTGTTCAACTGTATCAATGATTCAACAATGTTCATATGTGCATATACATAAAGATCATTCATGATTATAACCATGGATAAGAAGGAATTAATCTTGATATACATACTTGGCCACTGACAAAAGGGACGATGGTTGCCTCATTTACATTTGCCAGCAAAACCTGGCCACGTCTGTTTATCGCATAAAAACCTCCAGTTGATGAAGCTTCAGCAGTCAAAAATATCGGATCTGGACTAATTCTATTTCTATAAACTGCAGTAGCAGTCTCCAGATCATAAACAAACAGTAGCCCAAGCTTGGTTATCACATATATCAAACTGTATTTGTGGGAAATCTGCCAATAGAAACAAAGCAGATATTTAACACATGTACTTTTATACTCAGATCTGCACTTTATTACCAACATTAAGACCTTATACCTGCATTGCAACTGGGAAGTCATCAGCAAAATCAGGTGGAAAGAAGAGATCTGCTTGTTTCTTTGTAAAAGATGGCTTACCTGCAATGGTAGCTCTTTATGAGAAGCAATGATATATTCAACATAAAGAAAACTAGAAGAAACTAATTAGGCATTTTGATGAAGAACAATAAGTATCAAGAATACCATCATCTTCTGACAAATCCATAATTTACATTTTGTAGCATCGAAGTGAGCACAAATCAAGATGAACAATGCATACAAAATGCAATTAAAATATACTTCCACAAATCTCATGATTTGCTAGCACTTCCATGTAAAATGAAAATGGTAAACCATTGATGATGGGCAACTGATACCATTTTTTTCAGTACAATAACGCACACAAACTTGATTTTATATAAAATTTTGCTTCTAGACCATTTTACAATTAATAATCTTAAGTTGACATAGTACGCCAAAATTAGCGTATGGAGGCCACACACTCAATTAATCAACAAGGAAAAAATAAAGTGGATCATGCGACATTAACAACATCACAAAATGAAATAGTTTCTGTCATGCCTTTCCTCAAACTCTAAAACTTCTAGAGCCTAGCAGTTAGAAAACCACTATATCACTAGCACAAGAAGAAGGTAAGACAGGCATATCAAAGAAAGGGGATGAGGATTTTACAGTGCCCAAGCCTCTTTAATTGAATACTGAAGAGCTAAAAGTACTAAACCAATTCAATTAAAGTTGGAGGCCAGATGTTCTGGTGACAGTAACCTGGCTGAGCACCCAATTCAATGATGTGCAACTTTGACGTAACCTGTCCTGCATTGATAGTCTTCGTGGCAAAGGAGATGAGAGTGGAAGGATTCTCATTTCCAGGGACCTATTCAAAAAAGGATTACAGGTACATCATGTATCTGCCAATAAGGAGTTGTATAACTCTTGAAACATTATGTATAGAACATTATCAATCCAAGAAGAGCACTGACTTTGAATGGAGCAAATGCTGCAGCATGTGCTTCTAGGGCTTGACTCCGCTGCTGATCCACAGAAAAGAGTTGCATGCTCCCTTTGACTAATTGCGGCCTCTGCATAAAGAGTTTCATTTATCAGAAAGTGCCGACAGGTAGGAACTTCTTCCAACTGGTAAGCACGAGAAGGGACACTTTTATCAAACTATTGAAGCATAAGAGGTTTCTATCAGATTAATGGCATATAAATTTGAACATCCAGTGATAAAGAGTGATGATTCAAACAAGATCCACAAACCCCTAAACATAGGGTGGAAAAGACTTCCAAGGGTAGCAAGGATAACTCATCAAAATGAAAGTAAAAAATTGCAGGACATTGCATTTTGTTTATGGGCTTCAACAACTTAAAGCAGCACTCAAAAGTTTAGATCAACCAATATTTCTACATTGCTCAGCTTTCATCAAAAAATGGACGAAATAATACAAATTAAATATTAGATGTTTCATGATCAAATTTTAAGAACTTGCAGATAAAGAGACAATAAGGCACCTCAGGTGAACCAGGAGAAATGCCAATCAAGATCAACCACTTCTCCGAAGGGTCACATCGGTAGTTTATTATCTGATTGTTCACCAAATTAGCTGTTCTCTCAAACATTTTGACAGGCTCAGAATCACCTGCACATGGAAGAGAACAGACAATCATACTCCAGCAAAATCAATGACATAACCATTTCTCTAATATAAAAATCAACAAAAATGCAGCAACCTGCAGAATCAAGTCAAAAAGTGCTCTAGGAATGACGATTTACCTTCAATTGACCAGTGATATACAGAGGATTGTGTGACAAGACCCAAAAGTTTAGGGGTGATCCACTTCCAGAAAACAACCTATACACACAGCAAGGGGCACTGTTCATCTTTAGAAAGTGATACTTCTATAGAGATCAAGAGAGACCAAAACATAATGTAATTGTGAGATGGTTCATGGACGCCTGTCACCTGTTCGGGCATCTGATGAGACTTTATTTTTGCTTTCAGCTCTATGTTAAATATCTGTAGGTGATCCTGAGTCGTTCCAGGGAGTTGAGCTTCAAGAAAAATGTCAAATTTAAAGATAGAAGGCATAAAATGGGAAATCTAAAAAGGCAACACAAACAGTTTTCATCATCATACAGTAACAGATACTAAAAGTCAAAGCCAACCATGATAGTCTGCACAAGAGAACCATAAAACAANAGCCAACAATGATAGTCTGCACAAGAGAACCATAAAACAAGATGCTAACAAAATCAGATTTCACCACTTGATTAAAGACAATATTTGACATAACTAGCAGTGAAGAGCAAAACAATTGCATGTTACTATCACTTGTGAAAAGATAGTGAGAATGATTATTTTTAATGCCAAAAGGGCCAAATAGAATGTTGGTGTTAGGCCTTACTAAACATAAGAAACTACCCACAAAAAAGGTGTCATGGGGCAGCATTTCATAGAAACTACGACAAGGACCTTCAACACCAAATTCTGCAATAATTGCATAATCTACTTCTACCATAGTACAACCGTCAAGATTGTGACATCTGAAGCGCTTTAAATGCACTAGCATGAACATAAAACGAGAAAACTTTGCTCAACATTGATACAACTCTGCTGCTGGTTTATCAAGTTATCCACAGACACAGGAGTTCAGTCATGGCTCATAAAAATCTGAATCTCAACTGGTTGGCTATGTACTACAGTTAAAATGATGAGCCATCAGAGTTCCATAGAACAAAGCTCCAATCATAGAGATGGATAGACATGGATAAGATTAGTTCGGCAAGTGGGCAGAGCAGATTATACCTTTAAGAGCAAGTATTCTAGAGTTTGGGTTCATGAGAGCTGAGTCAGCCGTTATAGGCCTCCTTAGAGGCTGATTTGGCATATTCATATCAATGATGACAACGCTGTTTTGAGGTGCTGTCTCTCGCACGCATATGTACTTATCCGATTCCATTGTCACATGGGTGAATGTAATAAACTGTGGATTGATACCAATACTTGGAAGCTGCAAACAACATAAGGTTAAAAAAAACACACACACACACAACTCAGTTCCTTGGTCTCAGAAAAGAAACACCAAATTCCTTGCCAATTGCATGGTTAAGACAAAACTGTTACAAATCCGAGTCCAAAAACCACGAGTTAACACAAAAATTAATCACGGAGGAGGATCTAAGCTGAAGACCGGCATACAGATCTTGGAATCAGAAGCAGTAGAGTGATCAATTCGATAGTGCCACTTATGCATTTACAAGTTCGAATGCATCCATCGCACCCACCATTTCTATTGATGTTTCCTACCAGAGGTGAGATGCAGAAGGACACCTAACAACTTCATCCAGAAGTCGGGACTAAAAACAAAAACAAACAAAAAAACAACACCAAGCATAGGAAACAGCAGAATTATCAGAACTGCCGGCCGATAGGGCACAGAAGAAAGCCGCACAACGCGAATCAAATAGTTCATCCCAAACGCCCGTCGAGGCTAAGCTGAAAGGGTGAAAAAAAATAAATGAGGTGAGAGCAGAGATGGAATTCCGGACCGTTAGGGCCTCCCTCATGATGATCGGAGCGTTGGCAGCCGCCATGGTGGCTCAGATCAGGGCGAGGAGATCAGATCTGCGGAACTCGGGGATCGATCTTCGACTGGTGCTCAAGGGTAGGAAGGCGCGAGGGCATTCAAATCGCTGCGAGACCTGAAAACCCTTGGAGCCAGCGCGAGTGGTGAGAGCGATCCGAGGAGGAAGAAAGGTGAGGGGAGAAGTGATAGGGGTATAGAGAGAGAGATGTAAGGTATCCCGGAGTGATTTATTTTTACTGGATATAATATATATATATATATAATATTAGTAATAGGGTGAATTGAATGATTACTGTGGTTGCTTAACGGCGGAGATTTTCCTTTTCTGGCGAAATGGGAATTAACAGCCTCGACCCACAGGGAGCAGAAGGGCACGACTAGTGGGAAAGAGACATCACATTCCTTCGTAATTGCCAGATCAGTTCTTATAAGCATCTTATTTCTTAGTTTAACCTATGGATTTAACTAAATTAATCATGATTTTGTGAGTAGTAATAAGAGAAGATCGCATCTATAGTATATCTCAGGCCTATCATCTGCGTGCATTTTTAAAGCCAGCAAGTTTGGTACGCCAAACCAGGGCAGTGCATGGTGCATCCAAAATCTTCATATTCCGTCCAAGAACTGTTGGTACTATACTGTCACTGGTAATTACCCCAAGTCGAAATGTAGAAGATAAATTGGCTGCTCCCAGTACAGAATATGGCGACCGAATCAGCTTATCTGCTGCTCTTGGGACACGGCAGCACAGACCAACGGAGCAACCTGTCCGCAGACTGGAGGAAGCTATGGAGGGCTAAAATTCATGAGATGTTGCTCCTTTGGAAGCTAGCTCGGAATATCATCCCCGCCCGCATCAACTGAAATGGCATGGAGACTCCCTATAAGCAGTTCCATCTGCTTGATGTGCTTCGCTGAAGATGTAACAGAAGATCGCTCATTCTTGAGCTATCCCCCTCGACTCTGCACACTGCACAGCCCAAAACACCCAGCAACGTTCCTTCCGCAGGTGGCCATAAACTTTCGACCACAGCTGGGAGCAGAGAGACGACAACAGATTTCAGCAAGATGCTCCGGGATCCCATTAAAACAAAGCTACAGAAAGGAATCAACGGAAGCACACGGTTATACGAAGAAGCTATAAACGTCAGCTCGGATGTGGCCTTCCCCTTCAGGAATGGAGAAGCTCGTTCGGAATCACATGCAACCAATCAACTTAGAAACCCTATTTGTTGCACGTTCGTCGACCATCTTCTCTTCTTGGTTCTTGCCCTCTTCGAGCATCCGTTAACCAGCTTTTGCCCTTTCTGACTGCTTTGTTGTCATTATTATTTTTCTTAAACCTTTTTCCCGTGGGTGTATGATAGAGTAAGTAAGAGGATTAAAGTGTTAATTCATTCATCCATTCATGGGGGGAATAAGATAGTGCACGAAGAAGTCAGCTCAATGGGGTTGATGGTTTAATGGTTTTCACCTGCTCGATTAGAAATCCAACGATAGTACAATAATTATGACCCGATTTAGACTCCCAATGGGATGTGTTGGGCCAATAATTCGATCAAGACGTTTAAAGATAGACTCCAAAAGGACAAAAAGGTTGATGTTCAACGATGAGAGGCTCGAGTTCCACGTGGCTCGATTTCTATAGCGACCAGTGATTTTTCCAAGTTGATCATGACGAGTAATGGGAAGATTCAAAAGGATAGGGTACGGATTAAAATTTGAGTGGCCTAGCTGGATTGTCATGTGGGTCAGATCCAAGGCTGCAGCACCAACAACACAGGTCAGCATTGACTTAATAGATAAGTTTTCTTCCAATTTTCAAGATCATTAAATTATCACGATACACTCCAATTCCTCAAGAGTGCAATTCAGATCTAAGTATACTATAAGATAAATCGGTCAAATTATTAGAAATATAATGGACGGGATCAATGTGGTCATGAAAAGTTAATAGTAACTTGAATTTAGCACTATCCAAACCCCAAATTCAAGTACAACCACCTAACTGTTGAACCTCTTAGTATGTCGAGCCTCTTACACACACATCGACAAAAATCAATCACTGATGCGACAATAGACAATGGTATGCCGTTAACCCTCACAAGCATGCCTGCAACAACCAAGACAAAAAGAAGACGGGAGAAATTAGAGATGTAAAGATCTGCCATATCCTTGATGGGCCTGCTGTTCTGCCACGACAGGCCCATTTATAAATGGGCCGTTTTACTGGGTTGGGCCGNTAATGGGCCTGATGTTCTGCCACGACAGGCCCAGTTATAAATGGGCCGTTTTACTGGGTTGGGCCGGATGGATTTCTCAGCCCAAACTCATAACAAAAAGCAAGACCTACGCATCAAATGGTCGTGGTAAACCGGAAGAAGCACGATGACGCAGTTGGCGCAATATGCTCAAGGTGGATGAACAACCGGCTGAAAGCAACCGTGGCTACGATGATAAATCAGGCCGCCGGGTGCATAGTGTCAGAAATCGTTATCACTAGTGCCCGTGTGCGCATAGTCTCAGCCGATAAGTTGAAGATGCTTCGCAATATCACCGAGTCTCCACTACCCAGTAAAGTGAATCGGGTTCTGTTGTGTGGTGGGGATGATGGGGAGCGGAGAATCTGTGATGGCGAGGGGCTGGTACAATAATTGTCGTTCGTGGAAAAATGGGCTGTGGGCGGCTCTGAGGCACTCTCTTCTCTTCCAAGCAGAAAATGAAAAAGGAGGCTGGATAGAGTCTTCCTTTACTCACTCGGCTGACGAGACTTTCCTGCAATGAGAAAAAAAA
>CXYZ01009678.1:560513-591183 GCA_900006705.1 Sonneratia caseolaris | reverse complement strand
GTGTCGCCATCGTTGATTTTCCTCCCTTCCAAAACAGTCCAAAAGTTCCACAGCTCCAAGAGAGTCTATCATGGAATGAGATAAGGATAAGATTGTTCATTAAATAAGGATCGAATTCGTGATTCTTGATTTAAAATCGAGGGCAAGATCAATAATACCAATTCTCTTTTCCCAGAGAAGAGGTTGGTCTTGGATAGGAGCACTATGGTAAAAGAATCTGCATAACATTTTTTTCTGTTACCAATTCAGATTAATCATCTACTGCAATTTAATTGACCCTTTGCTCTCCTGCACCAAGATGTAACTATGGTTATCTCTGTCATACCGTCTCTCAAACAAGAGCTTAATCTCTGTCAACGAGGAATAGACAACTTCAGTGCAGAGCAAAGGAAGCTATTATACACCCCGACACTCGCCACGCAGAAATCATCTTGCAGGCCTGAAGAATATGTATCAGCAACAAAAAGAATCCTATTCCTTCAGCTTCTTCAGCGGCGAGTTTCCCCCGTTCTTTATTTATACCCACAGCGATATCCGGTACAGATTTGAATGAAAAAGTATGCAAGAATACAAAGAATACGAGGACCTATTAGCTCGTTGTTAGGCAATCCGAGCAGTGGCAGTGGGATATTTATGCCGCAATCTGCTCCTGCTCAATGTACATCTGATCCACTCCCCAGGGCAGATCAATTCCACGGTTGGCCGTTCCATCATGGTTCCTCTGCGTGTCCATTTCACTTTCTCCATGAGGGGCATCTCTCACCAGGGAATTCACCCATGAGACATCAGGTTCACCAGCAAGGTCGATCCTCTTCGTGGCATTGTTGGTGTCCCTGATCCCAAAGGAGTAAGACTTCCGAAGCTTATTAAGCTCGTCCCCTTGGATCCCCCAGTCAAGCCTCCCATCTGGGGAGCCCCAGCCGGAGAGATTGGATTGTGCCAGCATAGTTGCAGGCCCAGATGGCCCCTGAGTGGCAGGCACACGGTCTATGAAGCTCAGGCTCCTCTTCGTCAAAGCTGCGGATCTGGAGTTCATCATAGCCGTTGCTGCAACACCGGATGAATCGAACCCAGATGGAGTACTCTTCCTCACCGGAGTGAATGCAAGGTTACTTTGTCGGAGCTGGGCCATGTTCTGGCGCATCTGTATGCCCATTTGTGAATGTATGCGGGTTGGAGAATGATTGCTGTTATTAGTCACCGAGGTTCCCGGCAACTGGGACAGTGCACTTGAACCAAGGGACATGAGGGAATCCTCAAAGTTGATGGGATTCAAGTCTCCAAATCTCGAGAAATCCTTGTTCAAGTAAGAGGGGGACGAGAGACGAGGGCTCCCTTCTAAAAATTGGTTATTCTCAAGACCAAGAAGCTCCGTTCCCAAATCCAAGTCCCAAGCAGTCGTGCCTGCCTTAAGCCGACTACCAGAGAGCTGCAGAGCTGGCGGGCTAGGCCAGAAGCCCATACTCTTTTGGCTCGTCATGGGAGATAACGGAGGTGAAAATGACTTGGATGATGGCAAGGCTGAGCCCGTGGCTGCATAAACAGGTCGTAGCTCCTCAGGTTTGTGGGCGAAGAAGCAGACCTTCCGGGCACAGCCGGTTTCATCCTTGCAAAGCCGGGTCTTGTACTGGGCAGGGTGGAGCCATGACTCGAAGACCCCATGAGCATACTCGCAGGCAGCTCCCTTAGGACACGATCCTTTCCGGAAATCGAGGCAGGGAACACAGCTGTAAGGGTACTTCAGGGGGTCCCGCCGCCTTGCATTTTCTCCAGGGTGAACGAAGGGGCACTCGGTCCAATCATGGGAGTAAGCTCTCGAGCATGGCTTCACCTTAAAAGTGTACATCCTGAAGTCGTCAGAGCTGTAGATCCCATTATTAATATCAGGCAATTGGACATCAACTGGATACTCTTTCTTCTCTGGACCTGCTAAAATTGGCTTCTCTTCCCCAGCATAGCCTTCGCCTTTGAGCAATGATATCAAGGCTTTCCGCCTTGATGGCTTTGATACCAATTTTATCAGATCTGCAGCCCTACTATCATTGCAGTCAAGGCTGTTCGGGTCTGCAGATGAGTCAAGCAAGAGTTTCAGAGTCTCGAGCAAACCATGAGACTCGCCTGCAACAGCACAGTGGAGGGCAGTTGCCTTGTCGGACCCAGAAGCCCTATTCACGTCAGCTTTGCCTGTCTCAAGAATATACTTCAAGACATCACGGCTCCCAAACATGGAAGCAATCATAAGAGGGGTTCGCTCCTCGAACCTCATCTTCCTTGAGCCAATCTTCCTTCCATACCAAAAGCAGGGCTCGTCAACATCACGGCCCTTGTCTTCAACCTCACACTTGAAGGCCCTAAGATCATCCGACGCAGCTAGATCAAGTAAGATTGAAAACTCACAGGGATCCCGCTCAAGCTGGGGCTCACCCGCCATGGAAAATTTTGCAGGGCAGAGTTTGCTCTTTGAACCACTACACATGCCCAAGTTCTGCAAGATTAAGGAAGAAAATTCCGGCTCAAACAAGGTGTTCCAGAGTAAAGTCAGCCGGCCAAATTAATACACAAGATGTTTATTAGTATTAAATTAATAACAGCATGCGTATCAACACACAGAAACACGTCAAACTGTTCCTGATCCTGTTCTTAAGGACCGATATTTGCTGATTTCGTACTTATTCTATTCAATAAAGTATAGAACACGAGTATTAAAATCCTTAATGGGTCATTTTCAATCCACGAACATATCGACTTGGTCTCTAGGAAACATCAATGTCTGCAAGCGTCCTCAGGGACAGAAAACCGAGAGAAACATATTTCATTTCCTGAGAAGAAGAGGTCCGAACACGCAAAACCAGAGAAACAAAAATTCAAACTTTAATACGAAAGAAATCTCGAGTCTCCATAGAACTTGAACAGAAGCACCGGGGGAGTTCTGTTCATCCATCGAATTACTGCACGCTGATTGTTTAAAAAGGGAAAAGAGAGAAGAAAAAACAGCAGTGGCCGGACAAAGCCCAGCAAAACCAGAGTAAGGCTCTCATCAAAATCCGTACCGTGAGACACTTTCGTGAGCTTCTTGCAGAGGGAGAAGCTGGCTATGAGCTAGGACTGGAGGTGTTCGAGAAGAAAAATGGGGAGAGGCCTCAAATTGAAGGGATGAGGTGAGTTTACAGGGGAGTGCCAGTGGGGCTCTTTATGCGATTCTTCGTGGGTGAGGAAGGAGAGAGGAAAGAGACGAATTTTCTTCTCTTTCTTTCTGGGCTGTTTCTCTGCTGTGAAAGCTGACGACTTTTCCTCATTGGTGGATGTCAGTCAGTTCCGTCAATCGATCATCCTTTCTCGGCATTTTATCTAAAAAATATAATTCTTTTAGAAAGAATTTATAAATTTCCACTTATAAAATTGAAAATGCATATGAGAAAGAAATGCCTCGGACCATTTAACAAGACATGTTGGTATTGACAATCTTGTCTGGTTTGTCTTTCTCCGTGTTCCCTTTACTGGAAATGAAATGAAAATGAAGATGAAGATGAAACTCAGATGCAAATGCAGCTTCTGTCTGGGGGTTGGGGCCCGCCTCCCGCTCATGATATCCCACCGCCCTGGGGGGTAGCCGGTCATTAGGGCTGGTGGGACCAGAGCTCCACTTCCAGGCCCAAGCCCAAACTAACCCATTTTACCCCCAGCATGGATATTGGGCCTTTCAGCCTTTGAGATGGGCCCACGTGACCCATCATTATGGTACAGACTCCTTAATATATTTTCGGGCCCTANTATTGGGCCTTTCAGCCTTTGAGATGGGCCCACATAACCCATCAATTATGGTACGGACTCCTTAATATATTTTCGGGCCCTCCTCGGTTCTGCATGGACCGTTGTTGATGTTAAGTATCGGGCCATCAATCGACATTTACTATTTATATTTTTGGGCCTCATAGCCCATGAAGTGTCTGATCCGAAGGAACCACTTCGAAACAGACCCGACTTTGCTGCTGCTGCACATACACAAATTGTTCNTCGACATTTACTATTTATATTTTTGGGCCTCATGGCCCATGAAGTGTCTGATCCGAAGGAACCATTTCGAAACAGACCCCGACTTTGCTCCTCCTCCTGCTGCTGCTGCTGCACATACACAAATTGTTGATGGTACAAGAGTGACAGCTCATGTTGCAGATAATGGAAACTCATGGTGCTAGGATTGCAGTTACTTAATGGGGATTCCCTTTTGAGCTAAAACAATCTTCGCATTGCCTTGCTGTAAAAGTATATTTAACGTTGGGAGGAAGGAGCAGAAGTTATGGATGATAGAACCCAACACCCGATACCTTCGAGTAAATCCGAAGATACACAAGTACTAACTGCAGAATATACACACACAACCACAAACCTAAAGTAAAAAGATCCAATCGACAGACCTAAGGATTCACATCCCCGTACAAGCTTCCTATATTCCATATGCTTGTTACTAGGAAGATTCAAGAGATCGAGACATACATACATATATATATATATATATATATCACTATCACTATCACTATCACTACAATTAGTTTACAGATATCTTGCAGGGAAGGCAATTCCCTGGCTCTTGTTCTACGATCGGGACATCTTCACAGGCAAGAAATCTTACTGTTGAACGGTCGGTGATCTTGAACTGCTGCTGGATTTGGGTGAATTCCTGGCCCAAAACTCGGGCCACCCAGTCCTCGAACTTGTTATCGTCGCTGTCAGATCTGTAAACAGCTGAAAGCCACTGGTCCATCACTTTTGATTCTATCTCTATCATGCATTTTAAGCCAACGGTTTGATGGAAACACTCTCTGATCTTCTTCGATATCTTCTCTGCAAGCGAGTCGAAATCGTAGGGCTTAAATATCACAGTAGCATCGGTCCGGTCGATGAAATCTAGCAGCCATGCTTTTGAGTTATCAGAGATCACATCATACTCGATGCTACCATCATCAGAGTCCTCAAGTTCAGCATTTTCTGCTGGGAGGTTCAGATCGAGATTTCTGCTCGATATTCTATAAAGACGCTTATTAACCACCTCCAAGGTCTCACATGACATGTCCTCCTCGTCCGAACCCATAAGCTTCCTCTTGTTCACATGTGTCGGGCTCAAGGGACATGAAACATTGTTGGATTGATTGACTAATNCACCTCCAAGGTCTCACATGACATGTCCTCCTCATCCGAACCCATAAGCTTCCTCTTGTGCACATGTGTCGGGCTCAGGGGACTTGAAACATTGTTGGATTGATTGACTAACATTTTCACTGGCCATCCTTTAGCCCTGAGAACCCTTTCCTCAGAGAATCTACTAGCGGTTCCATCCCACTCATGAGAGCGTAGAATCTCGCTGGGCTTCATCATGAAAGTCAAGGTCGCCACAAAGATCGCATGATGTACTCCAATTTCTCTGCCACAGGAATCCGAGAATTTTCCAGTCAAAATAGCCTGCAAGAGACTGCTCTGGACCTGCTCATCAGCCCCGTCCACATTCTCAAGGAACACAACACACTTAGGTTTTGTGCTCAGTTCCCCAGCAATTATGTCCACAGGAGTCTTCCCTCTATGGTTCAGACAGTCAGACTGGGAACTGAGATCTACATGTATGAGGTGATCACGACTCCCATATAGGATCTCACAGAGGGAAACAGCAACTTTCAATTTCCCCATTCTGTCTGGACCAAGGAAAGTAAGCCAGACATCCCCTCTGGTACTTATTTGGTGACGAGTCTCGAAACTTCTTGCCTTAAAGCGGGTGACTGTTTGGCTTATTAGACTCACAGCCTCTTGCTGCCTTCCAACCTTTTCAATGAGAGCTTTGTAAATATCCTTGTAATCATCATTAAAGAATCGTTCAGGAATGTCAGGACTTGAGCCATGCGATTGAATTGGAGGATTCTTCAATTTCTGAATTTCAGGTTCAGAGTTTGTTCTTGGGCCTGAATTAGTGGTCATGGAGTTCACGGAGGCTGGAGAAGCTGTGCAGCCATCTTCTATGCTTAAATTGGACCCACTTCCAAGCAAGCAGGAGTCCATATCTTCGGGTTTCAATGGCTTCTGCAATAATTTTGTCAAGAAACTCTCCTTTCTAGATGGGTCTGGAGCTGGAGAAACCTTGGGAAGACAGAGAGAAAATTGTATGCAAGACATCTTCTGCGTGTCTGTGGACAAAGACGAGCTTGCACTCTTGCATCCTGCCCCATTAATGCTCTGGTCATCAACTGTCTCGCTTCTCTTGGCAGGAAGGAAGCCTGTGACAGTTTTAACCTGAGAATCCACGCGATAAATATTTGATGCAGGAACTGGTGGATTCCGATGAGCATGCTGAAATTTATCCGCCCACTCATTTGGCAAGCCCGTGACTGTTGTACTCATGGCAACTCTATCATCTCTCGCCTGAATGGAACAGATAAGCGGCCAAAACGTGAAATTTGTAATTTTTTGTTGTTGTTTGCTATGTAAACTTGATCAAGTTTTTTTCGTAGTCCCCAGCCAAAATAACATAAAACAGTTTTTGATACCGTAAAGAAGATGAAGAAAACGGAAGAGAAGGGAAATGTGCACCAAGTTTTGCAACTTATTTTCACCTTTACATTTGAGGATTGCTCGGTCATCTGCAACCATGAGAGCAAGCTATATTGGCACTGGTCTACTACCGAAGTGGTAAGCCCTGTCTTTGGGTCAGGAACTGTTTCTCTTTCACCTATATTACCCTGAGATAGATATTGGTACGGGCCGTTGCTCAGAACTCGACTGCTATAGTCCGTGGAAGAAGAGAAGAATCCCCCAAAGGGAACAAACGATTCCATCAAGCTGTAGTCATATCAGAATCAAGTAACCGTGAGATCCAAACAACAAGAAGAAAATTTTACGCAACTAAAAAGATTGGATACATCTAGCATGTACAAGCAGCTATCATCTACGATCCAAGAATTGCCTCTACTCCATATTCCATACAGAACAAGATTGTGACAACGTATTAGACGCTAATGACTGAATGGATGGCCCTCCATTACAATGGATTTACTCAAATTCTATCAAGAAAATACCAACCATTTCCTTAAAAAGATCGCAAAGAAGTATATCATGGCAGTCAAGTATCAATTTTATCAGTTTTGGTGACAGTTTCAGGTTTGATTTATAGTCTTCCCATTTTCTGAATTTCCTGGTTCGGGTGAAACTGGCATAGGTGAAGAAAGCCAACCATATCAATCAGATATTCCAACTCAATAAGTACCTATTGAAGGAGTTACTTTAAAAACCCATTTTATTGGACATCACAAAAGTAAATAATCAATCCTTAAGATCGACTTGTTTCCCATTTGATTTTGAAGAATCGGAACAAGTTTCTCCTAATTTTCCAGCATTAATGGTTCTGCATCGACAGAAAGCTGAAGAATTTTCTACAATTCTACAGATTTTTCTTCATTTATTGATATTTGATCACTCTGCAATTAAAGCTATTATATATTTATTGATGCTGCTCTTAATGTTTTTATATATCTATGAACAAGTCAAGCTTCAAAAGGACAGGCGCTACATAGAATCGTTATATCAGCAGACCATTGCATGATTTACCTGGAACGATGGCTTGATTCCGCCATGGAAGGTCGGAGGGTGGTGATAGGCAGAAGCTGCATCTCCCACTCTTTCTCCACCTCCGGAAACTTGCCCACGAATTTCGAGTACAAGTCGTTGCTCATGGCAGAACCAATCAGTCTCACCTTCCCCCGTTGAGCCTTGAGCAGACTCGTAAGCCGAGCCACCGTGCAACTCACTGGATCGCTATCTGAGTTGGCGGTATCAATGTCGAGGAATGCCTTCAGGTCCCCAAAGCTAACCACCAAAACTTCTCCTGGGAGCTGGGAAGTCAACAAATCGACCGCCTTGTCAAGCCTCCCCTTGACGGAGACTTCAGAGATGTTGTTCTCTATGTCCACTACGGCGAACCCGGAGAGCTCCTGAGCTAAGATGGTGTCATATTGGGCTTTACTGTTCTTCCCAAGGGTTTGCAGGAATTCTCTGAGAGCCCCGTGGGAGCCCGCACCGACGAGCAGGGGATTGCTCCTGCCGCCACTCCTCCCGAGGAGGACCTCCCCTATCCGGCGGCAGTTCGCGTCCCTACCACCGTGGAAGAACCCCGGTAGGACGGAGAACGGGAACCTGATCCGGCCGCAGCCGGGATCCGGGTCAGCATCCAGGCTGCACAGGAACCGCGGCGGCCCCCGCGGCCGTGCGGTGTAACGGAGGAGGTGAGGAAAGGGACGGAGGATGGCCAGCTTAATCTCAGAACTCCGGAAACCAGCTTCGCCGAAGACCCGGCTCACAACCGGGTCATCGAGGATGGAGATGATCAGCTGCCGGAGCTCCACCTTGACGATATTATTAATGGAGGACTGACTCGATAGCTGGTGATATAAGTGGAAGTTCTCGGGCTGCCGCCTCTGATTGGCCTGGGACCTCTTTATCGCAGCCATGAGAGAGTTCGACACCGGCGGGTCGTCGTTGAGCTGCCCCGAAGGGACCCGGTCGAGGGACACGCTGAGGCAGAGCTCCAGCGCCTTGAACTGGAGTCTCGTGGGGTAAGGGGGCCCGCCACCTCGGGCTCGGGCACTTGCCTCCCGTAGCGCCGAGGACGGGAGGGAGAGGAGCGCCGACACAGCGTGAAGTGACGTCGTCTGCGCGTGTCCACGCCGCCGCGCCACGCCCACCGCCTCGTCCAGAGCGTGCGCCGCCTCCGCCGTCAGGCATTGCCTAGCGATGCTCACCGGAGTGGGCATCGCCGCCGGCCGGTCGTCGGAATTTAAAACAAAACACTCGTTTTCCTCCTCCGACAATTAATACATACCCCCCACCCAAAAAAAAAATCAATCCAAAAAGTGGAAAATATCGAAAATTCTACGTGCGATGGCTCTCCGATGGTCGGATAAAATACTATGTTGCAGAAAGAATTTCTTTCTTTCTTTTTTTTCCTTCCTATTTTGAGAAAAGGCTTTCGGGCATAGATGTCTATATGCTCAGGGGGACTGCGATAATTATTTATCGAAGCGGAAGGAGGCAGAGAACGAAGCTTTCTAGTGATTGGATTGCGGTGGCGATGACATATTGTTCTCTTAGCTTTCAGTAGTTTTTTTTCTCCCTTTAAATAAAATTTTAAATCCGGACATCATGACTCCCCCGGAGAATTCAATCAAGATTCACTAGCTTATAGATGTCGGATGACGCACACCCAGATAAAAAAAAAAAAAAAAGGGCTAAGAGGAACGATGCTCGTCGATGGGGATGACATATATGTATAGAGTTTGTCATAAACCCATGCCAAAGCTCATGCCGCCTCAATGAGGCACTCCTCCTGTCTCCTGCATCCATCCAGATCGTCATTTGTTTTTCACATTACGATGTTCGTTCGCATCCCGATCGGCAGCCACCGGAGATTAATCGGACAACAAGGTATCTCACCTCAAGATCCATATTGCCACCATCACTTTGTCTAGTGGGCAGGCATGTACATGTGTGCAATGTCGTGGGGGAAAAATAAAATAAAATAAAATAAAAAAACAGTGTGAAACAGTGATACAGTTGCCTGCTTTTGAGATTGGGTGGAGAGCATAGTATAAGATTCTGCCACATCTTCTAAGAGATCTTTCTGCCTTATTATATACAATATCACTCCCAGAACACGTTGTGAGGTTTGTTTGTTTGTTTGTTTATTTTGGCCCCGACGGAGTTATAAATTAGGTTGAAAAATATAAATAAAATCAATAAAAACAAAAGAGAGGGAGAATAATTGAAAATTAAGTATTTATTAATTAGAACAGAACAAGTATAAGATCTCTTTATTTTAAGTTAGATGAGATTCTAAAATGGTATCTATCTCCGTTTGCGTTGACAGCGGAGATGGGGGATGATGTGTCCCACTTACTCCGGCCGGGGCCCACGAAACCAATCAGTGCACCCTGTCTGCTGACCTGGAATTTCCACGACCATAAAGTCCCATCATGTTCATATTTACTTTACGAGGTTGCGGTTGGTAGTCTCTAATCACACACACACAGATATATATATATATATATATATATTTAGTGGGATAAGGGGATGCTTGCCCTCGCAGTGATGACTGATCTCAGGTGAAATCGGTCATTTGCCAGGGGATGATTAGCACTCTAATGGATCTTATTTGATAACATGAACGCTTGTCTCATTTATGTCCGATCAATGATTACAATGGAAAAAATAAATAAAGTTTTTTTCTGCTCAGTCATGAAATGTCACTATTCAAGTATAATTATTCATATCTATCCTTAGATGTCCACCATAATGCAACATCTAGTATATAGTAGTAATGTAGTCGAATATAAATTAGTGAATTTAACGAAATATGATGTCATATACTATCAAATGGAATAAGATAACGTGAGTATTTTAACCTAATTATACTATAAAATTTAGTAGTAACGATTCTATTTGATAAATTCCATATTCTCAGTTTTAATAAAATTAGTGGCCTCTCAAAATAATCAAAGGAATGCTCATTCCACTGACTCCTTTAGCAACTGCATTCCATCTTCCTATCAATACAATCATAAAAATCATTAACTGTTTTTTTTTTTGGTTACTACGCTATAACATTTTATCCTATCGAATCCATTCCACTCCATTACCTCCCAGCACAAGTAATAAAAGGGTATAATAATACAATGAGATAATTAATGGGGTTTTTTTTATAATTATCTTTACAAGAAAATCGAATATTATTAAAGCAACAATTGGAATGCCTATTCCTTAGTTGTTTTGTTTTGGAATGCCCGTTCCGTTAAATTAAGGGTAAAATTTATTAAATGGAATTGAATAATGCTAACCAACTTTTACAGTGCAACCAAGTGACAAAATGCTCACTATCTCTCATTCCGGCCGGTCGTTTTCGATTCCTTCCTATCAAACGTGACGCAATAGCGGAAAAATTTTCAGCTCTACCTCATCGTGGTGGAATAACTTTTTGGTCTAACTAATGTAAGAGAGTGGAACAGTCTGTCCTCCTTTATTTTCACTTTTGAAGTATGATGAAAGAAAAGTCTCGAGGAACCAACCGGTCCAAAGCAAGAATCCTTTTTCTTTTTCGTTTAGACCAACCCAACACCTATTTCCAACGGCCCTAAAATGTTTTTTTTTTAAATACCAATTTGCATTGAAAAAAAAATTGTATTCACGAGTCTATAATATATTCTCAGCTCCATGCACATGCTGGAGGACGACTCCCCCAACCCCACAAAAGGTCCATCGGGACAGTATCCGTCAGGCTTATAAGATGTCGGTATAGGGAGGAAGACCGTACCGAGCCGGCCCCGTCTTCAAAGAAGAAGACTTACAACGGTGAGAAGAGGATTCGAGCGAGGGAGGGGTGGCTGAGGTGCCCGTGCGGCATTTGGAAAAGCCTTCACTTTTAAAAATGCTTGAGAGTGACACACATTGACGATGGAGAAGAATAGAATATAGCGCCACCCACCGCTGCCACACACATCTGGATCGTTCTTCGTTCATCATTCTTCATCATAAATTCCTAGAGGCCACGACCATCGATGCGAATAAAGGCGTTACCGAGCCTTCTCGTTATCGATGCAAGCATCTACGCAACATCATTGCTCGTCGTTTGCTCCGCAAATATCTCCATATATTTTATTTAGTCCAGTCGTGCCGTTCTTGCATATAATTGGAAGAGGTTCAGCGGCAGTCATATGGTGATGATTTCTCCAAGAATCGCCATAGATTTTATGGTATATTAAGGGAGATTATTATTATTATTATTATTTATTATTATAAAAAAATTTCGTGCATTTGAAACTTGTAGGAAAAAAAAAAAGTAAGTGGAAGGATGATAATAAGAATTAACATAAGTTGAACGGGATAATTTAACATTGTCAAATTCGTTTTTAAGTAGGATTTCGGTTCGAGTAAAAAAAATATATATGTTACCAACTTGGGATTGAACTAGTAGTTTCTTCACTAGATCCGCAAATTGGTGATCTAAGAATCGAATTCCAGATTTGGATGTTGATGGGAATTCTCCCAAAAATCTCTACTCGACCACAAATTAATCTCAAGGTATATTTTGGTTGACTCGGTAATATTGTATGGTGTAAATACAAAAAATATTGTTAAACGGGAGGAACTCATTCGATAAAATTAAATTAAAACTAAAAGAAGCATGCTTCTTTTTGCCCTTGCCCTCGCCCTTGACGTACGGCTCGAGGCCGAGGCGTGGAAAACGTGGTGTCGTGGAATCTACACGCTCAAGAACGAAACGACACCGTATGTCGCAGCTCCTGCGACTCGATGGGTGTGTCGATCCGGTTGCTAAGAAGGCCGGATCTCACGGTTCGGTTAACGACGGTGGACCCGACCCGATCTAGATATTCCCCCAACCCAGCAAGACGAGACAGGACGAGACAGGACGGGACAACCAATTGAACCTGCTGAGAGGGAGGAGGAGAAAAAGGTTGTGATTTGATGGGTGCTTTTTGGCAAGCTTTTCAGTTGCCTTTTCCTTCCCATAAATTCCAAAGGCTGTGCTTTTGCTCTGTGCTCTCAGGCAGGCAGCAGGCAGTAAACGTCCAGTCTTATACCCCTCCCAACAAATTTTAGAATATAAGATCATANATATTGTTAAACGGGAGGAACTCATTCGATAAAATTAAATTAAAACTAAAAGAAGCATGCTTCTTTTTGCCCTTGCCCTCGCCCTTGACGTACGGCTCGAGGCCGAGGCGTGGAAAACGTGGTGTCGTGGAATCTACACGCTCAAGAACGAAACGACACCGTATGTCGCAGCTCGTGCGACTCGATGGGTGTGTCGATCCGGTTGCTAAGAAGGCCGGATCTCACGGTTCGGTTAACGACGGTGGACCCGACCCGATCTAGATATTCCCCCAACCCAGCAAGACGAGACAGGACGAGACAGGACGGGACAACCAATTGAACCTGCTGAGAGGGAGGAGGAGAAAAAGGTTGTGATTTGATGGGTGCTTTTTGGCAAGCTTTTCAGTTGCCTTTTCCTTCCCATAAATTCCAAAGGCTGTGCTTTTGCTCTGTGCTCTCAGGCAGGCAGCAGGCAGTAAACGTCCAGTCTTATACCCCTCCCAACAAATTTTAGAATATAAGATCATATGAATTACCGTTGAAACAGGATCAAGCGTTTGAGATTATATCTTGGGCGACAAAGCTTAATTCCAACTCTTGGACACGTTAGTTACGTTCCTCTTTTTAGCATGTCCGTGGCTGAGATCTTAGAAATTAATCAGCATGCAATTTAAATAATTATATGATGGACAATTTAAGTATATTACTCAATTGGTCCTTCCTTTTCCCTATCCAGCTTTTATTATTATTATTAGACCTGGCAATTTTTGGCCCGGCACGATAGCGCGGCACGGGCACGGCACGATAACACCGTGCTGGGCCAGTGCTTATCGTGCCGGAAGCTTTATCGTGCCGTGNTTAGAATATAAGATCATATGAATTACCGTTGAAACAGGATCAAGCGTTTGAGATTATATCTTGGGCGACAAAGCTTAATTCCAACTCTTGGACACGTTAGTTACGTTCCTCTTTTTAGCATGTCCGTGGCTGAGATCTTAGAAATTAATCAGCATGCAATTTAAATAATTATATAATCGACAATTTAAATATATTACTCAATTGTTCCTTTCCTTTCCCCTCTCCAGCTTTTATTATTATTATTACTATTATTTTTGTGTCCATTAANCGCGGCACGGGCACGGCACGATAACACCGTGCTGGGCCAGTGCTTATCGTGCCGGAAGCTTTATCGTGCCGTGCCAGCACGGCCCGATAATTTTATCGGGCGTGCCGGGCCAGATGATCCCGGGCCGTGCCGGCACGATAGCCCAATTAGGGTTATTTAAAAAAATTATTAGATAATTAGACAATATTTAAGGATAAAAAAATCTTATTTATGAGTTTATTTGTAATTTTAAATAAATTAAGATCAAAATGAATTTTTTTATCGGGCTATTGGGCCGGGCCAAGGCCGCCCGGTCTTATCGGGCCGTGCCGGCACGGCACGATAAGACCGGGCCGGCACGATTTGCCACCTCTAATTATTATTACTATTATTTTTGTGTCCATTAAGACCACAATTTTAATTATGCAAGCAACTTAGTTTATGCTGTTGTATTGGTCTTCTTTCTTTCACATCATTTTTTTATGAACTAATTGTTATTCATAAATTATTTAATCCTATCTAGTCTAGTTGGAGCCATTCGACCCACTTAGAGCGTAGAGCTCTTTCAACATAAGTTATTTTCATTCAGAAGATTCGGGCTCGATATCTCGATTGAGGGAAAGAGATATCGAACCATCTCAACCAACCTATGGTGACGGGTCTCTCAATGATCTCTTCGTCATGCCTCCCCCGCCTAAAAAAGATATCCGGATAAAAGGCTATTAAAAAAATGAAAATAATCACTTTTTTATAGATAAAAAGTAAAAATACAAAAAAAAAACTAAAAGAAGATGGAAGTGAATGGAGCCTAATACTAATGGAAGACGGAGTCTCAGAAGTAATGACCAAAAGAGAAGCTGTCGCTTTCGGACTCATAGAGTAAAAGAAGAGTAAGATTACCCTCTCAGAGGCCGAAGGGACGATCCGACGCCCCTCGCCACCACAGCCCTTTTGTCCCTTGCAAGCATGTAATAGCTCAAGAGGCCTATTTCATTGCTGGAGAGGGCAAAAGAAGATGGGGGAGGAAACAAGAGCGAGGAAAAGGACTCCTTTGACGGGGATGTGAGGTGAGGGAGGAGAATCTCGCGGGGGGTGCGTAAATTGCTTTAAAATATATATATATATATATATATATGAAGTTTTAATGTTGCAGGATTTACGGTGACAAACAGCAAGAAATTAAGGAATTACGAATTTTATTCTTATTTATGAAAAATATTTGAGTTTTTTTTTTCTACGGTCTAAATTTTAATTGAATTATAGCAGAAGTATTAGACATAGTTTTAAAAGTCGGATCGGGCTGGCCGGTTCGATCATAAATTAGCTACTCACTCGGTCTGATTTTCAGAATTAACCCAATTACACTTTAAATACGGTCAGTTATGATTGAACCGTCCGGTTCCCAATAAGATCGAAGAACCCGAAAAACCGACTGACTTAAAATTTTAAAAAATAAAAACCTATTATAATATACTTATTTTATTTTACTGTACTTTCATTTATATTTTATGTTAAACTTAGAATTAATATAATTATTATATTATGAATTTTTATTATAAATTATTATCAAATTATAGTATTATGTCAATTTATTAATATAATATAATATTATTTATTAAATATACGGTTCGACCTATTATACCTTCGGTCTAATTCATAAATCTATGCCTTGACTAGTTTCCCGATCCAATTTGGATTTAAAACTACGGTATTAGATAGTTGTGTTTTGTTGGTGCATTGGAACAAGAACTAAAGTCCGTCGTAAAATTAAATAAGCGTAAAGAAAACGGTTATAAAGCTAGTAAAAATTCAATAATTTCACATATTTTAGATACAAAAATTTTATAAGTCACGTATCAAAAATTAAATTGTGATTAAATATACTTTTACAACCATTTTCCTCCTCATATACCATTCTTATACTTGACCCGTACATGGTGCACGATGAGTACAAAGAACCCTAAGACACAAATCATTTTTTTCCTTAAAAATGTTCCATGCGAGTCTTATTTACCGTCGAAAAAAATGAGTTCTACCCTATATCGATGATCATCGAGATTACTAAATGAAAGAATATCACGATCCTTTAGGCGATCACATCAGCCTGTCACGGTACTCGGTTTGGGTCGAGGAATGAGATGAATAATTGGAAGGTTTTTCAATATATATTTTTTTGACGGTCGTCAAAATTTTGGACCAACAAATCTGTGGAAGATTAGAGAGAGAGAGAGAGAGAGAGAGAGAGAGAGAGAGAGAGAGAATTTATACAAATAACGGCTGCAAGTTGCATGATTTTGCCCTAGATGGGGACCATCCTACATCATGCCCCCTTTACTAAGAATTTATACTATTTAAAATTAAATTTAATACATCTTAATTTAAATAAAAAATAATATATTTCACATAATTTATTTATTTATGGCCATACTTTTTATTTTTTTGGATTATGCGTTTCGACATTACCCTCAATGCGCTTTTTCTACGCCACCATTGATGGCGAATAGGCTTTTTCTTTGAATAATAAAATATGGAAGCAGATTTGATGGCGTTTGACTTCCAACCCCACCCCCACAATGGGACGTCTCCCTAAATGCGTATGAAATCATGTGTTCCATCTGGTCAAACATACTTTCTCCTCCAAGATCCGATATATAATAATTATGCTCCCCCACTATTACAAAAGTGAAAGAGTGCCATTTATTCGATAAATTTCTCTTTTAAATAACTCTTAAAAGATTTTTTTATCTTATGATGAGTCGATTTTACATTAATTTAGATCGGTGATAATTTGATGTATAATTTGGGGCATTCTCTGCACTCCTGCGGAAAAATTATCTGATTATCTACTACCTCACTCACTAGACCCCTTTTCATTTAAGTGCAAAATTAAAATTTATTTATTTTATACTAATAGTAGAATATCATCGAACCTTATTTTTGGAACAACGTTTTAGATAGCAAATCCAAGTCGGGCCTCTTAAGCTTAGTCGCTAGACTAAACAGCTCGAGCCATCTGGGAATGCAGTGTGCCTTGCAGCGAGCCATTCATGCTGACATCATCACTCGGACAGACAAGTCGATATCGCGGCGGACATTGTTCTCTTTCGATGAGGAATACCGAGCAACTGACCTAGAAACAAAACTATCAAGAGAGACTAGCTGATAGTTTCCATGTATTAATTCATTTGGTAAGTCGATGTGTGTTTTAATATATGAGCGACTGATAGTGAAAGCCCTAGACAGGGACTCGGGCATCAAGGGCACAGCCGGAGGAATCCCCGACAAAGATGCCAGTGCTTTGATTGATCTGCGGTCGTCACGGAGAACTTCCTACTGTATAATTCATTCCTGTGAATCGATCCCCTTTGTCGTGGGCTAAAATTAAGGATCCACCCAAGGAGCAGTCGGCTCCCACCATATGTTAGTTCGTGATCGATCGATTGCAGACGCGAAACTGAAGGTCGAGTACAGTAATATGGCTTCCGTTCGATGCCGATGCCTTTGGCAAGATGGAATGCTGGAAAGGTGTAGATAGAGAGAGAGAGAGAGAGAGAGAGAGAGCTGAAGCTGATCAGCGATGGCGCAGTGTGAACGGCATCTCCTACGAGGTGGGAACATAATGCTTTTTAAAGTGTAAGTGAGCACAAGAATTGGTGTACAGGGATGGAACTACTGACGGTCCAAATTGAAGGCAAGAAAGGTCGGTCCACTTCGGGACCAGCACGAATATTTCGACAGCAACTAATTATTTGGATCCATGTTATGTAAACACGAGTGTTGACAGAGACAAAAGGTACACCGAATAGTGAGTAGGGTCTTGTGATTATTAATTACCCAAGAACACATTCAACATCAAACCCTAATTAAAATCCTAGATTGAAAAAAGAAACTTAATTTACGTCATATGTGACTACACGTTACTGGCTAATTAATTTTGCTCTAGACAGGGTAGATAGTTTTTTTTTTTTTTTTTTTGTTTTCCAAATCAACAGAATGGTATGACAAATCATTCTCTAGATAGGGTACAAATCGTGCTTCCCCTGCCTATTCACTAATCTGCGCAAGTTATGGGTCAAGGTGTTAAGCTCCTCACTAATCCATTTACACTCTCACCATTTCAAAGAACCAACCCTTTTCCTTTGCTAGTTTGGCCCCCCAGTGAGGAGAGGCAAAGCCTCAGCGTTTCCTGAGGAGAGAGTCTTACACGCCTTGTACCAAATAGCTCTGATCTCTCCCCATCTCCATTGTTGCACCTGCAAGGCTAGAAAAGGACTGGGACCATGCTGCACTAAGTTGGGCAGGTGTCATTTTCTTCATTAGAATCCACATCAAAAGGAGGTTATGCTTGGGTTTTTGTCGGCATATATGTCTTCATGGTGCCTAGTTCAGCATCATTGACCTTATTTAAGTCTAAGGATGTTTGATACTCAACATATACTTTATAATTAACCGACCTTACAAAATCTTTCTTAGTTCCTACTACATAAAGAGCATTAGTTCTTTCCTTCCACACATATTGAAAAAGATCAGAGCCAAATAGAACGAATTTTCTGATATCAAACATATCAGAAGGAAAAGATGGAGGCCGCAATAAGAATTCAATAAGGGAAAAGGGATTTCCATTCCAATATGGAGGAGGCATTTAACTAATTTCCACTCAAGACTCCCCCCAAAATATCCTAGAATAGGCACATTGACCAAACAGGTGGTAAGAATTATCAGTACCAGCATCACACAGGGGACAAATGCGGCCGTCGACAGGGGCCCAAGGAAGGCTGTCAGTGGCCATTCTAATCGATCATGGAGTTTACTACTTCAGAGTTTGTTCCAAAAGAATTCATTTCCTTTATGAAACTGAGAGTCCATATAGCTTGGCAAACAAATTTTGCAGTATGAGCACCAGACTTAGACTTCGTCCATATGAATTAATCTCTACCAACTTGACCAGGTAAGTGGATTTTAAGGATATTGGTCATTGTATTACTATCAGATAAATCTTTAATTTTATCTATATTCCACTTATTATTTTTCTAATAAGTCGCACACGGGAAGGTCTTCATTTCTAAGAGTCACACTATTTTTCGGGATGAGCTTTCATTCATCAAGTCTTGGCAACCATGACTTTGTCCAAAGCTTTGTATTTTCACCAGTTCCAATACTTTTACAGGAGTTCAGCATCATGGTTTCTCTACACATTAAGATTCTTCCACATGCTTGAATGGTTAGAATACTTTCTGTTATTAGAAAGTAAACAAGTTAACCATATTTCTTTTATAAGCAATCTAACAGTTAAGTTATTGGATTGACTGTCAGTAACCAAGCTGTTTTTGAAAGCATTGCTCCATCCATATCTGTTGTTTTTGCAAAGTCAAGTCCCCCCCACAAATCTTCGGTTGGCAGATTGAATCCCAACTAAGAGAGGAGTAGTAATTTCCTTGTGCTTCAGATCTAACCCCACCAAAAATCTCTAATAAGTTTATAGGTAATTTGAATGCACTCATTGTAAAAATTGGTGTAGTGCTCAGAACAGACTTGACCAAGGTGATTCTACCCATCCAAGGAAGTGTTTTAGATTTCCATCTAGTGAGTTTGGTCTTAACCTTATTTATTAGAAATGTAAATGATTCTGTCTTTTCCCTTCTTGATAAATAATGGGTTGCCGAAGTGCATACTGTCCTGATTTAACTTTTTCATGCTAAAAATGTCTTCTAATTGCGCTTTGTTTGTTCCTCTAACCTTCTCAGAGAAGAAGAGACCATGCCTTTGAAAGTTTATTTCTTGACCACTCCCTTCAGTGAAAGTGTCAAGAATAGTCATACTGTTTCTAGCATCATGATAGTTTGCTCTAATGTCGATCATTAAATCACCTGCAAACAATGGATGATTTAATACTTTGAGATTTTTATTCCCCTAATGAGGCCACTAATTTTAGCTTTATACAACATCCTAGATGGAATCTCCATGCAAATTACAAATGGATATGGTGATAATGGATAATCTTGTCTAAGCCCACGTGAGGCTCTGAGAAAAACCAATTGATCCACTCATAAGAATTGAAAAAGATAGTGCGGTGATACATTGCATCACTCATCTAATAAAAAGCTTATGGAAGCCTAACGTAATAAGAAAGAATTGTTTCTATAAAGGATCAATCCATTCCATCAAATACTTTTGAAAAATCAACATTTACTCCCATCCACCCTCTTTTTGAACGTGTTTTTATTCAAAGTGTGAAGAATCACATCTTGGGCTAATACAATATTTTCATTTATCCATTTTCCTTCTTCAAAAGCTATTTGGTTTGATTCTATTTAGAAAATGTTTGATTTTGTTTGCAATTAATTTTGAAATCACCTTTAGCAGGTGCTTGCAAGGCTTAAAGACCCAAAGTCACCAAATTGGTTTGAACCCCTAATAATAGAAGTGTTATTCCATTCTTTCAAAAGAAAACTTGTTCTGAAGAAGTTTTGCACTGCAGAAACCAAGTCAGAGCCAATAATGTGCCAGTAATATTTTGTATAATAAAGTTGGCATACCATTTGGTCGATCCCGAGACTTTGATGAATCCATAGAGAAAGCCACTTTTTCTTATTTCATCAGTGGTTGGAATCTTTGTTAGATCAATGCTTTCACAATTAGTGATAACGGGTAAGACTAGATCATCTAGATCAGATGGATAATTGGGATTTGAGCTTCAGCTAGAAAATAAAATTTCAAAGTTGTCTGTGAGATAAAGCCCAATTCCTAGTGTATAAGTGATCCATTGGTCATTAATGGATTTTCAATAACTATTATTTGATTAGAACTGTGCTTCATAATGGCGCGGATAAATGGAAAAAAATTTGTATTAGCATCCCCTTCTCCTAATCAAGCGAAAGAGTGACATTGGCCTAGAAATGTTTGATTGCCACAGCTTTCGTAAGAGTGGATTGTGATCTGAATTATCTACAGATAAGTGAATGGCAAGGACTTTTGGGAAATATTCCGTCCAATTTCTATTTGCTATATAGCTCAGTGCAGTCTTTGTCTAATGCGGTGTATTCCAAATCTCTCGTTTCTCCAAGCGTAGGCTTAATTTCATATGAAATTTGTATCTGGCAATACATTATCCAGATAATTTCGACTGGAAGACCCAAATTCTGTACCCCAATTTCTCATATGAGAGCATTACTTCATTCAGATATCCCATGATCAACTGAGGATCAGTAATTTCCTCATACATACTAGCGAGGAGATACCAAAATTCCCTTTTTACCTCTTAGATGGGGAGGAAAAAACATATGATTGACAGCAACGAGAATCATATGTCCAAATTTGAAAACAGCTTTCTTATCAAGTTATGGGCACTTCCACAAGAGGCAGAGGCCTCCCCCGCCTTGTTTTCAGACTTCTACTGTAACAAGAAGTTGCATGCCACTTGTGTTCTCCGATGAGAGTCTGCAAAGTTTGAATTGTCGAGGTCCCTCCGACTCCTTGACAATTCCAAGCCATGATCATACTCATGCTACTCTTATGCATACAACTTAAGATAGAACATGGCATGGGGCCCTGAATTATGAGGGCAGTTCCCGCGGGCGTTGGCATGACCTCAATTATAATTGCTTAGCCAATAGAGAGAAAGAGATAGGATAGATAGGTGGGGGGTAACCTAATCTCGGATGTCAAAGAAGTGACAACAATAGAACACCTGTTCAACCCACCCTCCTCTTGCCAAATATATATATATATATATATATATAAACCAATCAATCATCCAAATTTTGTCTCACCCGTAAATTCGATATATCCGTTTCATAAAAAGATAGTTATAATTTATAAATAAAAATGATAATAACACATTTTATCAAACTTATTAAATACTCTCTCTCTCCCTTTTTAAAATTGTTTTCTTGGCCTTAAACAAAAGAATAGTTTTTTTTTAAAGGTTTATATGGGTGCGCTTATGTGTAGATAGATGGGTTTTATGGGAACCCACCGATGCCCCCTTTTCTTAACCTTTTTCTTTTGTGGGTTGGAGGAGGATCTTGTTACTTTTGGATGACTTCAGATATTGGTCTGAGCTCGATTCACTTGTTAAGAAAGCATACCTATGCATATTTCTTAGATTAGCTCAATCTCATTCTCTTTCGGAAAAGTACCTATTACCTTCATAATTTTCACTTCATATCGGCCATCTTCTTCTGTCTAGCATACATGATCTGTTTCATAACACTCAGTCTCCATTCCATGCTTTAATCTTGCCGAGGCAAACTCGTTGACGACCTTCTAAAATTTTGCACCGCAGCAAGCAAATCATCAAGAGCTAGGGCTACAGTAGATTCCATGTTCTCTTTACTGTGTGAAAACATAGTGGTTAACGTGTTTCTCCGTAATGAAATGAACTAAACTAAATGACATGAATACCTATCGTAACCTTTTTTTTGGGATAATTTCAACTATATCATATTAGTTACTAATAAGACTAATCATTCTTCCTTGCCTGCTTGTCATGTGCTTGAGTGGGGCTTGAAGGGGAGGAAATAAATGATCCATCAGCTGTGGGAGAACCAAAAAAAAAAAAAGCTTATTCTTTTTCCATGTAAAGCAAGTGGGAAAAGAAACTTCAAAGTAAAAAGAAAAAAAGAAGAAAAAGAATTGTGGAGTTTGGACTGGGAGAAGGAATTGTCAATTGGGTGGGGTGCATTTCTTACCCTCAGTGGAACTTCTTTGAATTTTTGGTGTCTCCATAGGAATTTATGTTCATGGAGTTAGTGGGAGAACCTTATTCTCCTTTCCCCTCCATTGATCACCTTTTCTTGACTTTGACAAAATATCACTTTCCTTCACCCAGAGAAAAAAAAAATACAAAAGGAATAGTTACTAGCATTTCCTTCAGGTGCACTAGAGTGTCTGTTCTGGTGTGTTGCAGAAAGTGGCCACTGTGAGTGTGCTCTTTGATTTAAGAAGCTGCCCCTGAAAGGTTTGCCCACTAAAGCAGACAACATTAGTGAATGTTAGTCTTTTTGGTAATTGATGACTACGGTAATAAACCCTTTAAAATTAGTTTAAGCGATCAGGGTATACGTTCACTTCCTTGATAATTCACAAGATTATATATTCGATTTCTCCTTATATGCATAATCGTTGATAGGGTCGGGTCACTCATACATATGCTTGCACATTGATCTATCTAAATTCATAAATTTGTGTTTTTTTTTCCTTTCAAAAAGGGCGTTCTTCGAGTAGTCGAGAAGAGCAAACCCCTGAGTAAAGAAAATGATTACGATAATACTCTGAATAGTGATGATTTCTTGGGGATCTTCTAGCTTGGGCCAATCCATGTTCATAGTTCATCGAATCGGCCCACTCACTCCGCAGTCATTCTCATCCAATCCATAAACCCGTTCAGTATAATTCGCCAGAATGAATCGAAGTTCTCTTGCTCGACTCTTCCATCCGAGATCCCAAGGTTCAATCGAGAATTTCTGTTTAGCCTTACCGTGTCTAGGAACTTTGTACATGGCACTGTGAGACAGCTCAAGAGTCTGAAACCATCATCTAGAAGATGGATCCGACAAAGGGAATGAAGGGTCCTCAAAAACACCACTCATCAAAGCGAGATCATAATTATTATATCAGCTCTCTGATACTAATGCAAAAGCAGACAGCACTATTATCAATGACCTCGGACCAAGAAAATCCAATCCCCTAAAACACTTCACAGACAGCCGCTAAGGCTCACTCATATTCTTCACTTCTGTGAGCACTCTCATGGGTAATTTTGGAGTTCTCTGCAATGGATCGGCCAAAACTTCAATAATCCAGCAGAGAGAATTAGAATCGCGGAGGTCTTCTCAATCTCTGCTTGTCAACTTCATTCATCCAATCGGAAAGCCTCAACAGACCCTTATAGCCGTAGTATGCCCCCGCACCCAAAGCCACGGCCAGGAATACGCACAAAAGAAGCAACTTGAGGGTGGTAATCATTTTCTGCCAGAAAAAAAGTTTAAAAAGAAGAAGAAGAAGAAGAAGAAGAAGTTTGCTAATCAGAGGTATAGACGATCAATTAAATAACTTGAAAACCTTGGTTTTGATCGCAAAGTCAGACACTGCAACACAGATAATGAATGTAAAGTGGATGGAGGAGCACTACGCATGTGTCTCAGTATGTCCACTGTCAAAGGGTCCCCCTGCAGTCTAAACAAAATCTTTACCTGGAGTTTTGTAGAACCCGGATCTTCTTGCACCTTCTCACGCCGCCTTCTACGCTTTGATGCAGTTTTGCCAGTATCAAGTTCCTTTTCCTGGAAAATAGACATGTTAATGTAGCTGACATTCAGAAAAAAAGTGTGCCTGGAGGAATTTTTCTCCAGCTCTAATTTGCAGAGGAAAATGAGTTACNAAGTGTGCCTGGAGGAAAATTTTCCCCAGCTCTAATTTGCAGAGGAAAATGAGTTACCTTTGCAACATTAACAGATTTACGAGGATGTAACTCTGACTCAACAACTTTTCTTTTACTTCTACATTCAGAACTGCAAGGAAGAAGTCCGTGCCCAAAGTGACTCTTGGATACAACTTTAGGATCGGGACTAGAAGCCCAATATGCCGCTTGAACTTCTTGACATATCCACTCTTTCTTTAATGTGTTACATGAGCAGCGAACCGTTACCTTGCAGGATACCAACAGCAAGAGAAAGCAACTTAGGTCCCATGTAGGTGAAAAGTAAAACCATGTTACATGTCATATTTATAAATACCTTCTTGGAACACTTTTTGGGCTCAGGGCATTGACCAGGATGACAAGTCTCAGGGCAGAGATGTGTGCAGTAAGGCAATTTCCTTCATAGCACCAGAAACCAAATATCTCAAACAAAGTTAGGTAAAAACAAAACCTCCCTTGCAAATTGAAAATGCAATTTTTAGAGTAATGTTCCAAAAAATGGCCTGTCAAAAGAATTCATAGTAAAGTTCTAGTTGCATTGTTTTCTAACAAAATTTCTTTGAGTAAAAGTCAAACCTGTGGCAGGGCCCACCACAGGAACGGACAGTCATTTGCTCATCCTCAGATAGAGTGTTATAGTATATGCACTCGAAGACATGGACCATCGAACCACAATGACATGATCGTTTCACGAGAACTTTGCAAGGTGGGCAGTCACCAGGATGACACAGGCGTGGGCATGAATGTTGACATTCAGGCTTCCTCTTCTGAAAAATATATAATACAAAAGAGTGATGATTAATAATTTCATCAATAGTCCACCATTATAGATAATATAAAAATTTTTCCCCATGAACAGAAGAAATGGAAAACCAAAAAGAGGGGGATTAGGATCTCCATAAGGATAGTTGAAACAAGGATACATTTATCTCAAGAATGGAGGTGTTTTGGCAAAATATCTTCCAAACATGTTCTTCTCATGCTGTTTGCTTCAGCCCAAAAAAAAAAATGTTGATCTTGACCGAGCTTCCCCGGTCATATGGAGACAGTAAGAGATGAAAGTTTCAAGTCCAACTGATACGACAAAACACGAGCAACCTTTGTTATTTGCAACAGTGATGATATAACACACACACTAAAAGAAAAGATACAAGCAACCAAACCTTTTCACAAGGAAGAGAACATTCTTCACAAGATTCACCACCCAATAATCCCCCCTTCAAGGGATGGCATATTTTTGTACAATAATGGTTGCCACAAGACAAAGGATTTCCACATAAGTTGTCACAGGAAAACAGAGTTTTGTCTGAGCAGACCATCTGAATCACAAATGAAACACAGAATTGATATCAGAGTGACATATGAGCTATCAAAAGCCAGCCGAGAATAAGATATCTGGAGAAAAAGGGCATTATAGTTTTAGCCGTTCATCTGAGAGGTGGAACCCACCGTCCTTTCTGCTCCTTCATGCAGACCCACACATGATCTAATTACAAGCTCTGAACAAGGTGGGCAAGGAGAGCCTGGCATATTTTCAATCGGACGATTGGACTTCTTCTTCTTCGGTCTAACAGTAAATTCTGGATTAGGAGGGGGCCTAGGGCCATGACACCTACAGAAGAGGAGCGGGAGAGAAATAAGTTGAAAAATAAATAACTATTTAAAATGCATAAGCTGTTTGCAAGAATCACTTATAACTGTGGCAGAAAATTTGCACAAACCTCAGTTTGCACTTATGACCACACTGGTACTCTTCATCACAGAGTAACTTACATTGAGGGCAAGCTCCATAATGACACTTGTGTGACTGTATCATAAAGAGAATGAATGAGTATTGCCTTAACAAACACTATAAATAATTCTTACTTGAGAAATTTACATGTTTCGATTATAACATGATGAATCTAGAGGTTCTCTATCAAACATTTGCCAAAAACCAAAGTTATGGCATTCAAAATTTCCTTAGATGTAAAGAAGCAGCAGTACCTTTAAATATGGTGCATGGTGACATAAAGAAGGAATACTACATGGTTTGCGACATCTAGGAGGTTTCTGGTCCATTTCAGTCCCACATGGCACCTGAAAAACTAGCAAATTCAGCTTATCTTCTTGGTAATCATATGATTGCCTCAATATGTTTTCCAATAATCGGTATTTGCATTAATGATATGAATAGTTACATATTTTACAAGTGCAGAAAATGAATGCACAAGCAGATTTCATGCTGAACCTACTAAGAAAGATTTAGCCTATTTGACATGGTTTCTAGTCAAGGAATTGAAACAATCCTCATTCTCAGTTGCTTCAAAATGAAATCCACCAGCAAATGAGTAAAGGTGAATTTATGCTGAAAGACATGATGATTATGGTCCTTCCACATCAAGAAAATGTAGTACGTAAAAGTGAGCTTTGTAAAGAGTAGAAGCAAGCATTCTTCCTCTTATGTTCTGTATTGTGCATTTAAATTCATGTAACCACAATATTAATACACTGGGAACTATGTTTCAACTGTGTATCTGGAGTGAATCAAATTGATAGACAAGAATGTTGCTCTAGAGTTTAAGCAAATTTCTGTCCAAATGAAGTGTGGATATTAATAAAAAGAACAATTGATTCAAGCATCTAAGTCAATATTCACAGACTGAATTTTGAGGCTAGCTGACAGCTTCTATTATTCTTATAATCTCTCTCTTTGCAGAGCTTGAGGCTCTTACCTCAAACTTTGTCTCACCACATGCACATGAAATTGTCACCATCACCGGGCAAGGAGCACAGGCACCTCTGAAAGAAGAGACTAATTCTAATGATTGACGTCCAACATCATACTTAGCTACACAAGCAAATGCTAAACCAAGACAGCTTGGTCTAAATACTAACTTCTGCTCTCCTTTTCACAACATAATGCCAAAACATTCAAACAGCAATTCGTTTTTGCACAAGTAACCCCTATGCATACATGTAAACTTTTCCTGAGTAAACTTTTTTTTTTAATTTTCTGAACAAACTCCGTAAGGATTTCACATAAGTTACTAATTGGAACTAAATATTTTAAGAATTGTTCTCCTTATCTTTCAAAAAGCTAGGGGAAAAAAGAAATGTTATCCACAAAATTATAGTTTTCATCTACTAGTTTTCCTCATTAAATTTCTTCAGCAAATACAGGTCATGAGATGTGACATTAATAATTCTCAACTCATGATTGGTAAAGAGACAATCTCTTGAATAGAAGAAAGCATACTAAGTATGCAAAGGTCAAGTACCTGTGACATGGTGACGGGCATTTATGATTCTTGCACCTCAACTTCCTGTCACAGACCTACATTCTCATTATGAGATTATATGATCAACTACAATTAATAAAAGCGATGAAATATCTTGGGATCTGCATAGTAGCAAGAAAAGCACACCTCTGAGCATGGTGGGCAATCTCCATCACAGCACCGCCGCTTGCAAGCATGCCGCCCACAATCTCGCATTCTCATGCACTTCCTTTCACATGTAAGATCTTGATAGCAAGGTACCTATACTAGATTCAGTTGACAAGCCCCATTTTGGAGTAAAAGCGATCGCAGACTATCCGTAGCAAATTATAGACAAGCAAACACTTGGTTCAGTAGCGTAGTAGGATTTCCTAGATGCTCCATAGCTATCAGTAACAAATTCTAAACAAGCAAACACTTGATTCAGTAATGTAGTTTAAGTTCCTAGAAGCTCCAATGCTGTAATTTCCCAATGAAGAACATCAAAAGAATATTTCCTAGGAATATATTGACATGTTTGAGTTGAGCAGTTTCTTAAATTTACTTGCTTGGAACCCCGTGATGCAGAACAAATACACTAGAGATACATGAGCATTTTCCAATTGATTAGCCAGCGATAAAATGAACTTAAACGAAGCTGAACCTTAATGCTGTCGTATCGAGCAACAAGTACCTACAATAAATGGAGAAGTTCCCATTTTTATGCATTTGTTCAAGGATCAAGAATCTGCTATCTCCAGGAATGTGTAACCATCTATAACTTCATCGTATTTCTGTCAATGTCACAGCCAAACAAAGCCAAAAGAATCATACTTTTTTTTTTTTACCTCTTTCCTCAAACTCCTGCATCGGCAGGACTTTGTGAGCACAAGCCTACATGTCTCAATGCATGGTCCACGGTGGCAGCGTTCATGGCACTGGTGGTACCCACAGCTTAGCAGCTTATCACAGGTCCCACCACACAAGGGTACAGCAATATCACAGGCCATCCCTTCATATACCCTCTTCCCACAGGGGCAGCTCCTCTTCCCCTTAAATGGACAGTCCCCACATTCCCCCGAGTGGCAACCTTTACTGCATTTATGCTTCCCACACTCAAGGACCTTGTTACAGGGCTCCTTGCATCGGAATATTCTCTCACAGCACTCTCGATCCTCCTCAGTTTTCCTGCACTGGCATTTGTAGATCCCACGCTTTCGGCAGGGAGGGCATGGACCATCATGGCACTTCTCAATGCAGCGGTGGGCCCCGCAGTCAAGGACCTTAGAGCAGGTGCCTGAGCACGCGAAGTTCCTGACCCCACATCGGCGGGATTCTGCGACGGAGCCACAGAAGCAGGTGGACTGGACGACCTTTGGGCAAGGAGGACATGGCCCAGGATGGCATAGCAAAAGGCAGTTATGACCACAGTTATTCCTCAACGGGCGGTCACAGATTTCCCCGCAGGAGTGGGGAAGGATCCACGGGTCATCTGAGCTGGGGTTCTCGAGCTTTCCACAGAAGCAGAGGTAGGATTTGGGGATCTCAGACTTCGTGTACTCGGAGCGGCACTTGGGACAGTGCCACGTAGCGGATTCGGAAGCTGCAGCCGGGGAGAGGGACAGCCGGGTGGTGGCGCGTGTGGCGGCCAGGTCGGAAGCCTGCCGGGCCCAGGACTGGATGCAGACGAGGTGGAAGACGGAGAAGCAGACGGCGGAGCATGACCATGTGGGATCAGAGATCCTGATTCGTTCCAGGCAAATGAGGCAAGACAAGGCACCGGAAGCGGAGGAGGTGAGGAAGGACTGGATCTTCGATAGGTCGGCGGCAGTGGCGGTCGATTGGCCGGTGAAATCGAAGTATGGCCTGAAGATGGAGGCAGAGAGGTCCAAGTGGCGGAGGGGATTGGATCCACCGCCATGTTCAGAATCCGAGTCGGAATCAGAAACTTGGTGGTGGTGGTGGTGGCCGACGACCGCGGCGGCGAAGGCCATTTCGGGGATTCAGTTGCTCGTGATCCGGCTGTTTCGGGCCATTTTCGAGCGCTCCCCTATATATAGCTATCGTACTGTGTCGGGTCGGATCCTTTTTTTGGGATTCGACTCTGTTCTCTTTCCTCTCTGTTTTCCGTAGAGGTTTGACTTCACTGCAATTGTATATAATCACCAGACACTACAACTAATCCAGCATGCTTATCATACTCAGTAACACCACTTTTCGATCTACTGTCCAACAAAATCTCATTGTTATTATTGTTATTATTATTGTAATTTTCGAAATGATCTTAGCACTCTGTTAATATCTAAATTAATCGAACCCTAACATCACCTCAAATGCAGATTTCAAACGGTGGCTCCAATTCAATTGAGCCAACCCATCCGATCAGTGGTCTTGGGCCGAGTCGGCCCACCAGGCCCAATATCAGTAATCAGTGGCTTAGACGTCGTCGTTTGGATGTCTTCTCGCCGGTTGATGACGATGGCGCCTTTGTCGAGTCGCTCTGACTCGAACCAAATGGAGGATTACTCTGTGAAGCGAGCAGTCCCGCCGGCCGCTTCGATTGAGGAGACCAAAATACGTCTGAGCTGAGAGGGGAGAAGCAGCGAGACGGGAGATGCCGTTCGCAGCAAGAACGCGACTCGTCTCGACGGCGGTTGTGTGGATCTTGGTCCTCTTCGGGACTATTGCGATCATTCAGGTACTGCTCATAAATTCACAACCATTTTGCATCGGAAGCTTCTGTTCTTCCAAAAAGCTCCTGTTTTGTTTGGAGAAAAAAATTATTGGAGAAATCATTGATAGCCCCGGCTAATGTCAATTCACAACTTAGAATTTGTTCTTTCGATTCTATCTGATCCTTCTCCTACTTCACAAGACTCCCGCGAATCGAATTTATTCGAGGAGTTTGGAAAATTTTTAACTTGACATTTGTGTTCCAGAACCGATTGAGCGATGCCGGTGCTTCGTCTGCAAGGAAAATCGGTGGTCTTCAGGAAAATGAGGTGATTTCGTACACGGTTCCGTATACAGATCATTCCTTATGCGCTCTAGTTCATTATATTCTCTAGAGGGGGAGAGAGAGAGAGACTAAAGTGTGGTTTTTGCAGGTGGAGAAGGGCACCGGAGATTTGGAAGAAGTGACCCACAAAGTTTATTTTGATATTGAGATTGCTGGAAAACCCGCAGGTATTAGTTTCCTTTAATGTGGCTGAACAAATCATTATTTAGATGTCTTATTAGAAGGACAAAACCTGTCTCTTCTCG
>CXYZ01009678.1:543285-560210 GCA_900006705.1 Sonneratia caseolaris | reverse complement strand
GGGGGGTGTTTATGAATGTTGCTATAATGAAACGAGTCTACTATTCAGAGAGTATCATGAATTTTGTTTCTCGCAATTTTGGAATGTATTTTATATTATATCATATGTGGCAAATGTCAGGTTAATCGGTGGTTTTCTTCACCTGATATGCAATTCATGACATCTACTTTCCTTTTAACTCTTCGTTGTTCATTTTTGTGTAGTTTACACTGGTGAAAATGATATCCTCTTGCATTTCACTTTTGGATATCTATTTCTTGATGTCTCTCTCCCCTATTCCATGTTTGCTAATTGCTGTGTTTGAAGCACTTAAAGGTACATACGAATGAAAGGGTGAAACTATTAGTGGATGAAAATTATGGATTATGCAACATTGCTTGAGATGTGATCTCGTTGTTTTAACCGTAAAAGTTGATATTTGGCTCTAGTTAATTGTATGAACTTGCATTTTTTTTTTCTAGGTCGCATTGTCATGGGTCTGTTCGGGAAAGCAGTCCCTAAGACAGCAGGTGAATGATCCATATGCTAAAGTTTCATGTTATTAATCTGTTCAGTGAGTTGGTGACATTAAAATGAAATATTTCTATTCCACTTTAATAATCCTCCTTTTTGTGTATTGCAGAAAACTTCCGAGCGCTTTGCACGGGTAGCCAAGTAACATGTGCTTTCTGTCGTTTGTTTCACAACTTTGGTTGGGTTTTATGGGCCGTGCATTAAGGTGCTATACCTTACTTAGTAGTCTTATTGCAGGAGAAAATGGGACTGGGAAGAGTGGAAAGCCTCTCCACTATAAGGGGAGCAAATTCCATAGGATTATTCCCAGCTTTATGATCCAGGGTGGTGATTTCACTCGTGGGGATGGACAAGGGGGAGAGTCAATATACGGAGACAGATTTTCTGATGAAAACTTCAAATTGAAGCACACAGGCCCAGGTTAAAAATAGTTACTCGGTTCTTCATGGATCTGTTTTAAGATTCCATTAAGTTGATCAAACTTTTTGCCTCTTCCCATTTGTAGGGGTTCTATCAATGGCCAATGCCGGACCAGATACAAATGGATCACAGTTCTTCATCACGACAGTAAAAACTAGCTGGTGATTCACTGACTCCTTATTTTCGCCAATTTATTTGTCTCTTTTTCAAGTTGAAATATTGTTGCTAATCTTGGTTCCTTCTTTTTGTGGGATCTGTGGTTCACTAGTTTCATATTGATTCTCCGCTTGTGAATTATGCTATTTGTGAATAGGTTGAATGGCCGGCATGTTGTGTTTGGGAAGGTGGTTTCGGGGATGGATGTTGTATCCAAGATCGAAGGTGAGGGCAGACAGAGTGGTCAGCCCAAAACCAATGTTACTATCTCAGGCAGTGGAGAACTGCCTCTATAGACAACAGAGCACGTTAGCTAGAACTGTAATGTCAGCTACAGGTACTTTTAGGCTATACTGTTGAATCATACTCTAGAAGAAATCTTGTCTTACCTACCTAGGGTTCTTGGACGTGGAGGTATTGTCTTCCTTGTGTTTCATTGTTAATGGCTTGCTTTCTATGTCTCAGGATTTATCCTGCTCTGCTTCATAAGCGCGAAATTTTTTTACTTCTGGGGTTGATGATATTATCTGACTGCCCCCAAAAATAGATGGTACTAAACTTGCAGAGAAGCTATTCTGTATCCAAAGCTCTTGGATTCTACTAAAATTATTCTTGCATGAAAGCAGCTCCACAATGGAAGATCGATACTACTAGTTCAGATTGTTCTATTGTACTGAGGCATCTGATCCTATTTGTAGGAAGAGACTAAGAAAATATAATTACGAGGGAGCCAAAAAGGGTGACAAAGCCTACGAATACTTACCAGATTAGAGCTAGACAGATGCATTCCTTAGCTGCAGATCAGATGCATGTAAAAAGCACAAGTCGAAATTCAACAAACATCTTTAGAGACTGGCATTTCGAGGTTGCAATGCCAGCTTCTGTGGCCACTCCATGGCTTCTGTTTTGAGCACCTTCAAGAGCAAGAGATCAGCTAATAAATCTTAACTTCCTCCATTACTTTTTCACTTACAAATCAGCGGGCAGTTAATGGTTAAACAGACACTCCAGGAGAGGAACAGAAATGAACTGAGGAGCGCATTGTTTTCCAAACCATTTTAGTAAAATCGATCGATTCACCTTGGAAACTCTACAGCATTCACATCTTACACCTCAATTTGTTTCACTATTCTGTGCCCTCTTAGTTCGATCACACGGTGGGATCCCTACCCAATAAACTGGGCCACCGACGGGGTGTACCACATCAAGAATTGTGCGTGGGCAGAGGATGAGGGCTCGGATAATTAAAGAAGAAGCAAACAACACAACTGACCTTATTAGTTCTAAGACCCGAATAAGAGCACACAGAAGACAAGCCAGGAGAGGACTTTATCAGTTAATATTCAGCACAGACTAACCACTGGGCTGAGATACTCGGGCAGGCTCGAGAATTTTGACAGGACCAGAAAAACTACTCATTTCAATATATTACTAATCGGTTAATTAAATCCATCGGCCACCACAAACTAACATAGAGAATTAGGAGGAACAATACCCAAAGGGGTTTAGGCCAGGGGGCTGCTGCCCCCTTCCCCGTTCCCGGAGAGGTGCTGGTGACAGGCGGCGCAGAAGTTGATGGAGAGGTCGGAGTAGAGAGACGCGACCTTGGTTATGTTCTGATTAATTTCTTGGATCAGGGCGACGTTCTTGACCATGTTGTCGGGGATCTTTGACTGGTGATTCTCGTTGACCTGCTGGATTAGGACCCGGTTGCGGTCGAGAACCGACTGGACCTGGGAGAAGCTGCTGTTAAAAATCTCCCAGACCTCCGGGTCGCATTGGTCGGGGTCGTCGGAGGTGGCTGTCGTAGTAGTGGTGGCCACGCTTACTGTGGATGGGTTGGTGTGCTTGTTGGAGGAGCGGTGGTGGTGGCGGCTGGAGGGTCGGCCCATCAGCTCGTATCAACGGTGAAGAAAGCACCCCGAGGCGGTGGAGCAACGAGGAGAATGATCGGACATGGCGAGCTCTTTGTTTTAGGATAAGTTTTTCAATAGGGTGCGTCGAAGACCTTATGGGGTATGTTATGTGCAAGGGACAAGATACAGACGGCAGTGGTGGGACGCCCTCACGCGACGGGTTGAGCGCGTGAATTAGGAAGTTAATGACAAGAACAATGGTCCTACAACAAAATGTATAATTTGAAAGATTTTTTTGGCTATAATTTTGCAGTGCCAGAAATACTATTTGGTAGTTCCCTATGGTTAAGTAATGATATTGGAAATATATTTGGGAATATTCAAATATAATATAACCTGAGTCGTGGAAGAGGAATCAAATGCATGATCAGGCATAATTAGAAGATTCCCTCTGGTCACTGGTCGCACGCGCGGTGTCTGCGAGTTGGAGTAGCTCTCGGCGTAAATATCTCACAGGGTGCAGAAAAAGTGTAAAAGTTCAAATTCCTTTGTGCCACGTTGGCAGGAAAGTCGTCAAAAAATCTTCTATGAGATATCCCAAAAAATATCTTCAAGAGAAGAAAATAACCTGCGAGTGTCCGAAGGGCACAAGTTATTCATTAAACTGCAGTATCCGTCTGTCCATTTCTTCTCGTGTATTCATCAATCCAACCAACGGTTCCAGTAGGTTTGACCATTCAATTCATAAGATGTTTTCTTAAATTTAATTATTTTTTTAAAAAATATACGTAGAATTAATAACTCCCATTAATTTCTATACTTTCTCTAATTTCCCTTCTAAAAATCTGACCTTTCCCAAGTTCATGTTTGAGATCCACCCACCTTCTGCTCCAATCAGCCCATATGAAAATCTCATTGAAGGTGTTTGAGAACCACCTCTTATTCTAGTTAGCCCATTCATCCAGCAACTATATAACAATTTCGATGATCTTTTAGCCACCTTGTGTTTTGTACAATGCTGAGAAACAAGACTAGGCTCGAGCAGCTCCAATGGAGGCCATAAGAGGCCTCCAGATCAGCAAGTACAGCTGCTGCCATAGGTTCATTCCAAGGCCCATCCACATATTTTTAGAAACGAATTAGTTAAGGCAAAATTGCATTGTTCATGAGCAATCTGCAGAGAATACAAAATGAAGATGAATGGAAAGAAGAGATTGTTTAGCATAAAACGATGACTGAAACACCAACACGTATTCAGGACAACCCTATTTCGACATGACCCCTAGTTAACTTTGTCTTACACATGCATCTCAAGTTTCAACTAAAATCTCAGCATTTTTCTGTCAAGTGGCAACCAGTTGGAGCAGTTCTTGCTTTCTCAGGCAAACTCTGCAGGGATGAAAGGTCTCTGTCCCTCTTCTACTTTGGGTAAGTTACTAGTCCCACTAAATCTCCCTATGCAAGGTCCACTCTGAGGGATTTAGAGTCGTTTTTCCATCAGCAGCAACAAGGTCGTAAGGCGAGTCCTCGGAGAATTCTGTTGGCATAGATTTCCAGTTAGGAGAAGGCTCCCAGACCCCTCTTTGATGACCTTAAGTACTTCCTCCACAACCACTTTGCCGCCCTTGGAGGATAAGTGAATACCATCCCTAGAAAGGCCAGATGGAACTCGTAAGAAAAATCTGAAACTCAGATGATAAGCATAAAACCAAAATTTAATCCAGTGGCTGTGGCAGAACGGCCTAAAGAGGGTTTTGTTTTATCATGGTACTAAAGCAGTAGGGTCTTGGATCAGGTACCCTGATCTGCCATACATAATCTCGATTCGTTCAGTTTCTACTAGCGGTCCTGCAATCATTCTGAGTTGATGTTCTAGATCACAACTCATGAATGGTCTTGGCAAAAATGAACTTCACCGCACTGCACATAAAAAGTTATTCAGAATTCTTATAGCTTCAATCTCATCTTGGCAGTAGCTCTTTGGCTCTGTTACCATAAGAAGTTTGCTATCACTATGGAGATTGGTAAATTAAGCAAGGCAATGTTTGAATTGATAACTCACGTGAAGCAAGTATTAGCCCAATCAGGTTTTCTTTGGATGGCGGAGAAAAGATCAACCACCTTAACTTCCATCTCCTTGCAGAGCTCCATGCATGCTTCCAAGTACATCCCGCACAGCTCATTTGTTCAAACTAGCTCCCTGAATATGGCGCTGAGGAGCCAATTTTCAATGTACTTTTAGAGCTTTCCAGTCAAGTTTGAAATATTAAACTGAAGGTTGGGGAGAGACAGTGTATTTGACCGTAGTACCTTGTTCCTTGTTGTACCTTTGCCTCGTTGACTGGTGGACAGGTGAGGAAGATGAGGCGTATTGACTCTGAAAGACTCTATGCAAGTATCATATAAAGGATGATTACAGACAATAAGCATCAAAAGTTCACTACAAGGATCTATAATATCAGCAAAACTGCACAATATTGAGCATGTAATTGGCACATAAACTTTAAACCTGATATGTATCACAATAACCAAGTTTAGCCTCCAAATGTTTTTTACGTGAAAGTGGGAATGGCCCATCTTTCAGGTCAGCACAATGAGTGCACATAGTTCTCAGTCTCGCTAAGGAAGGGCTGACTCTAAGAGAATTGACATCAGGTCTTTGAAACAATCAAGTACATGATCTGGATAAGTCATCTGGGCCCTTCATGAAACCCATGAGACGTCCATTCCCACGACCCTTGCCTCATTGATATGATAAAACCAACTGAGAATCTGAGCACCTATTATCTTAGATCCATCAGTACCTTGAGAAAGAAGGGATGCAGCCAGCTTTGTCACTGAATATTAACAACTCTCGTTTACATTAGTCTATATAGGTATGATCTCTTCAGCGTGCAGATATTTGATCAGCAAATCAGTCATTCAGGAACATGTGCAAAGTTGGCTACCTTGAGATGCTATCCGATCTTTCTCATGTTTTCAGTATATTCAGAAAGAGGGACGTGTGGACCAAGGCCAGATGAGTGTGGTCCCATAGAATCGTTGCCCCCAAAATAGACTATCACCAGTGAAGGCTGTATAGCTGCATCCTAGAATTTAAAAATGAAAAAGAAAACCAACACTATCAGTGATCGTATTCATATAGGAGAACAAGGAAACAACCAGAAGCATCGTTTTAAATCTAAGGCAGAAAGATTGTTCTTAAATCATGTAGAGTTTAAAGCGATTATCACCAAGTAATTTCCACGACATTACATGTGCACAGAGAAGAACAGAAACCTAAGGTACAGAACAGTATAACTATACAGAATCGCACAGTTAAGGCAATATAAGCTAATGAAGTTTGATGAAACTGATGCACCTACTGGTTACCTCCAAAATCAAACTACGAGCAAGTTTCCTGATGCAAATATCTTTAATCATGACATGCATAGCGGGGACAAATGAAGAGCATGAGAAAATCCCATTGTCGCCCATTACAGTGAGGAGATAGTACCTTTGGAAAGACTTTATCAAGGACCTGGACAGCACGCCGAGAATTCCATCCAAAGTATCCTCGCAAAATTGTCTGCCTGAATTGTTTCATCAACAAAGTATATTACACAGGAGAAACAAGTATTGTAATGTGGTAGATGTTCATTGCATCTTGAGAACCATCTTATGTGCCACAGCTATGTATTCTTGGGTCATAATATGAATGGACCAGAGTCAGGACAATATTTTGTAAGAGGAAGATGGACATTGCAGTGCAGATTATTAATGTTAAGATAAAATGAGAATCACACCAAGAAACAAAGGTTTGAGAACATTTCTTCCTGAAATTAACAGTGGGATATCAAAAATACTGGTTGTGCAGTAACCTTGTGTGTACTAGCCACACGAGTTATATATGCTTATATCATTTCAAAAACACCTCTATTATACGTCGAAGTAACAAGTGAGTGTATTTTCTTTCAGTTGCCACTATAATGTTTCACTCCAATATCAGAGTAAAACATGTGAAGGGGGGCAATGTTATGCAATCCCATCCGAGAGGATTGATAGCCCTTTTCCCCACTTTTCAATCTTATCCGCCCATACGAAAACTCTGGGCATATAGCCAGCTCATAAGAAATAAAGAACTCCCATAAGGCTCTGATGGGATCAAATGATGACAGTTACCCTGTCTCTTATATCTTGAATCCTCACAAGAATTAGTCTGTCTGAAGGAAAGGTTCCAAAACAAGAAGTTCCGATTTTTTGAAGCGTTCCATATTTCTCCAACGAAACAGCATCAGACATTTGCAGATTTACCACAAAAGATATTTCACCTAATAATAATCTGCAGAAATGTGCAATTTTTACCAGCTTACGGCAAATAATTCCCGGATTTTATGATCCTGCGCCGGAGACGAGAAGATTTCACCGGGAGAAATGGACAAAAATCGCATTTTTGGCGATCATTAGCACGTGAATGTCCCAGAAAAAAAAATAAATCGAGACAAAATTGAAGACGACGGCGGCGGCGAAGAAGGGTATTACTTTGCGGGAATATACGTCAGAGAGAATTGCCCCCCAACCGCCACTGCTGTAGCTCAGCTGCACTATTGAGGAGCCAAATAGAACAAACTGCGGCCTCACTGGTCCCACCATCTCCACCCCCTCCTCGCTGTCTCCCTAGAAGAACAACCTCTGCTCTTGTTCTCTTTCCGAAGAAGTTTTCAGTGCAATGCCCTCTCACGATGTCGCAATGGTAATGAGATAGATCTCCCGATATGCCGAGCCAAGTCAGAGAGAGAGAGAGAGAGAGAGAGAACCGGACTTTTGTTTTCGCTTATTTCTATGTAACGCACCCCAACAAATTTACAAATACTGTCTCCTCCGTTTTGTTCCTTTCATATTCATCTCGTCCAATCACTCTCAACCAATTTAAGAGCTGTTCTTCTCTGAATCGTTGTATTTGGCTGTGATGAGCTTGGATAAGCCGGTTTTTTTGCCTGTTCATTTTGCGCAGCTTGTCATATCGACTACGTTCAATATAACATCCGCTGCTGAGAAGCATCCAGCTGAAGACTGAAGTTACTGAACTGCTTCATTCTCAATGGAACAATCTGTTGGCGCCATGGAGCGTCTTCCCAGTCGGTGGCAGTGCTAAAGAAAATCCTGCAAGAGATCATGCCGGGAATATCCTCCCCATATTTATGTTATTCTACCATCTGTTAATGCACAGATTGTGGTAGACATAGGGATTTCACCGAAGAAACAGGATATGAGAGTTGTTCACTCGAATCGAGCGGATGCCATCGCCGCACACAGATTATCTTGTATATAATATTTTAATATAAAAATTTTAAAATATAATTTCACAACATACACTAATAAATTCTATTAATTTTTAATAATATCAACCACTGCAAATTTTTTTTATATGATGTGGCTGCCACTGTATATAAAAGCTGGACTCACTAATAATTTAGAATAAAAGAAAAGACTCCTTCAACAATGTCTCTAGAGATGTCCATTTCAGACGAGGTTGCCGGAGGGAACCGACAACCCGCCCTAGCCGCCGGTGGCCTCTGTCTCCCCCGGTTGCCTCTTGCTCCCCTGGTTGCCTCCCCTTTGCACAAGCGGCAACACTCGTCTTCTTCTCTCTCTAGCCCCCTGCCGTTCATTAATGGCTTCTCTTCCTCTGTAGAGTGAAATGCAATAATTGTCAGTTCAAAAGCTAAACCTTCCCTCTGTAGCCACATTTATGCCCTATCGCTCTCTTTTCTCTCTTGCTGGCTTCCATTCCCGTATTGTTTCAATCGTCTCCTCGGTTTCATCCCCACTCCCCTTTCTCTAAGTATCTTGCTATTCAGCTACCATTTCGATGAGGAGGACTTGTTAATCAAGTCTACAGTGGGAAGTGGATTTGTTTCCAGCTTTCTTTTGGAAAGTCCGGTGCCCTCTCTCCCATTCGGGTAATTGGAATTTGATTCTCCATTTTCCCTAGGGAGGCCATCAGGGGAGGGGGAAGCTATTGGCAAACGGGGAGGTGACCGGTGGCTGGGGTGGGTCGCTGGTTCCCTTCGACGACCTTGCCAGAACTAGACATCTCCGGCGACATTATCGGAGGGAGAGTCTTTCCCTTTCTTATTTTAAATTATTAATGGGTCCTGCTTTACGTACAACGATAGCCACATCATATAAAAAATGCTATATAAGCTATCATGTTATAAAAAAATTAGCAGAATTAATCAAAGTATTAAAGTGTAAATATATTTTAAGAAAATATAAAATATAAAATTATATTTTTAAAAGTTTATATTAAATTATTATATTAGTAAAATATTTTAAATTAATAGTATAATTTGCCCCGAAATGGACATCGGGCGCTATCTGCCTTTTAATTCCCAAAGAAAAGAATAATATAAATGCTTATGTCTTCCCATTAATACCCCTCCGAGATGTCTCGTGTGCTGTGAATTAGCTTGGGCATTTTCGGTAAAGCAGACTGCGTGACGGGGCAAGGGTGTCAGAGAAGACATACACACACACCGACACGTTTTCGTACGCAAACAAACAGGAAAAAAGATTAAAAGAGTGAACTTTTTTAAGAAAAAAATTGAAAAGGGAAAAAGAAAAAAGTGGCTTGTGTAGTTGGTGGTGGAACCTGTGATTGCTTCTTGGTTCACGTTCCTTGCAATTAGATGACCCTGCAGCTCACGGAAGCGAGGGGCAGACTCAGAGAGGTAATTTAGATAATACGCAATAATTCAGCTGTCCCTTGTTGATTTCTCCCCGCTCAAATCGGACAGTGACGGGCTCTCTGCAATTACCGGTACGACACTTTAAGCTAAAAGCTTGCCTTCAATTGAGAATCTGTAGAGGGAGATTTCTTGAGACATGGGGAGGTTATTTGTGGTGAACCTTGAGGGGAAGGTCTATAGCTGCAAACACTGCAAGACCCACCTCGGTCTCTGTGAAGAAGTCCTCTCCAAGGTCTGATATTGGATTCCTAGTCTTCTTGTTCGTCGCGTATGACCTTTGATCTGATTGCGGGAGCTTGTTTTTTGTTGAGTTCATGCTCGGTTATCTACTGGGTCTTCGCCTATTTTATTGCTTTCTGCAGTTTTTCTTTTGCTGTCGTTTTTTCTTTATTTGGTTCTCAATGATAATGTTCGCTAGGTAGATTGGTAGGTGAGCGTGCTGATATTGATGGGCTGTGATATTTTTGCTAGTCTTTTGTGGAGATTTTATTTGGAGAAATAAAAGAAATGAATAATTTTGAGAATGCACGACTGATCAGAGGAGTATAAGGTCGGGTCCAGCTGTAGTCGTGGCGCTCATTCTGTTGCTTAGTACTAATCTTATTTTAAAACTCATCAGTATAGGGTTGCAGCTGCCTTCAAGAACGGTGGGTGAGTATCATTTTATTTGCTACTTGAGCTATCCAGCTGAAGGCCTATAAGATTTTATGTTCCTAGATACCAGATTTTTGTTTTGGAGGTTGATGGTGGAATTTCACTGGATTACTGAAGATTTAGAAGTTGGAATGATCTAAAACCACTGAGAGAATATCAACACCATTAATCTTTCATTTTAGCCATTCAGAGCAGCAGATTGTACTTCGGCTCATCAAAGTCCCAATCCTTGGAGAGGCCGGGGATGGTTTTCCTTCTATTATCTTTTTGATGACTCTGTTTACTTACGACTGATTGAAACCATTTCTGGTTGCTAAGAATATAAGAATCCAATTTATGGCTGTCTGTGTCTTAATTCAAACACAAAGTCCATTTTTCATATCAAGAAATGTTGATACTTGGGTTTGTCACCTTAGATCTTATCAGGTGATATTCTGTTTTTCCTGGCCAATAATGTTCTTTCCCCCATTTCAAGAGTCATGTCCAATTGATTGCTATAAGTTTTCAATAATATACCAAGTCTCCATGAGTATGAAACGGTATGTGCTGTATGACCTATATACTATTTTCAGTCTTCATTTTAAGGCTATGAAATTAATTGCCTGCAACAAAAAAATCTCGTATTATTTGAGACTAGTTGAGGATTATATTTGTTTTTGACCTGTGCCTTGAGTTTTCAGAATTTTCGTGTCTGGGTTTGTGGCACATTCTCTGATTTTGTGTCCAAATGTGTTTTCTTCTGTTCAGTCTTTCCAGTGCAGGCATGGGAAAGCTTACCTCTTCAATAAGGTGTAAGTTTTTCTTGATATCGGCAACTCATCGACCAGACTTAAGGGAAATCCCTTTTTTCCTTTTCTGTGTTATTGATCCTTCAAAGGAATCCAAATGTACTCGCTTTAACAATCCATTTGTTAGGAGTTCATGTTTTGCATCCTGTTGCATTTTGTTTTCTTATTTTGAACTATATCGCAGGGTCAATGTCTTCGATGGGAAGAAGGAAGAAAGGCTTATGCTGACTGGGATGCACACTGTTGTGGACATTTTTTGTGTTGGATGTGGAGCAATTGTTGGGTGGAAATATGTATGATCAGGACAAGTTTGGTGTTTAAATTTTTCCGAGAATGATATCACATGCAGTGGTTACTGACATAGTGCACTTTCAGGAGACTGCCCATGAAAAGAACCAGAAGTACAAGGAAGGGAAGTCCGTTCTCGAGCGGTTGGTGGACAGAAATTGAACTTTTATCCGAGACATAAAATAAGTTTTCTCTCTTCACGAAGGAGATTTTCAGTTTTCGAAGAGAAAGCCGTGTTATTCATACTGTTTTGAAATGCCATATGATCTAATCCTTGTTTTTGGTCGAAAACTGGTAGAAGCATGACGGGTTTTTAATCAAACTCAATATTCCTCTATTTGAGCTTTGGAAAAAAACACGGGCAACAGATTTCCGGCTTTCAGTTGTTTTTTCCTCTCGGGATGTTCTTTGCGATGCTGAAGTGGGGCTTGGATATGCATGGGCAGGTTCAAGTTGTCCGGTCCTGATGGAGGCGAATACTGGATCAGTCACGAAGCACGAGTGGGGGAGTAGCGATGCTAATGATACTTGATATGAAAAACCGAAGCACTAAAATGGTTTCAATCTCTCAAACTGTACATTCCTTAACCCTCCTGATTGGTCTCCTGGCAAGTGATGTGGAAAAGTCTGGTCATCTAGGCGCCCCCCTCTGCAGCTGCTCTGCCACCGATAGCGGGCAAACTGAAAACATTTGATTTTTTCTGGTCTGATGTTGATATGCTCTTGACTTCTCGCTGCATGCAGTGTTGGAACTAGTGTGAAATGATTGTACCAAGTCTTACGCCTTCTGATTCAAATTCAAGTGTATCTTAATTCCGAACCCGAATGCCTTGTATTGTATCTACTCTGTTTCAGCTGTCCATTTCGATTCAGTNTATCTCTTAATTCCGAACCCGAATGCCTTGTACTGTATGTACTCTGTTTCAGCTGTCCATTTCGATTCAGTACGCTCGATCGAGCCGAACACCCTGTTTCTTTAATTGGGCCTACATTTGGACCCAGTCGCGGGCTGAGATAGGCCCATTTCGGCCGCTTGCACGTTAAAGCATCCCAGCGCGTTGCGCCGGTCATTTGCCGTCTCCGAAAACCCTAGCCCTCTTTTTCTTTCCTTCGGGACACTGCGGAGTCTTGCCGACTGGATCGGGCGGAGCGGCTTCGAGAATGGCGAGTGAGAGCACCGTGCTGCACTTCTCTTCGTCCTCGATGGACCTTTTGGCGAGAGTTCACCCTCTGGTTATATTTAACATCTGCGACTGCTATGTGAGGCGGCCAGACCAGGCAGAGCGCGTCATTGGAACGCTCCTCGGATCGATCCTGCCGGACGGCACCGTCGATATACGCAACTCGTATGCGGTTCCTCACAACGAGTTCTCTGATCAGGTCTGCTCCTCTTCGCACTGAAATTGTTGTAATTGTTTGCATCTGAAGTGCAATTGTGAGGTTCATTTTTTTTTATGTTCTTTTGGTTCTTCAAGAAGTTGGTGTGTTTTTGCTTTGGCCCAAATCTGTTTGTCTAATTGTATTATTATAGAAATTTGAGTGCTTTGGCTTTTCAATTGCTTTCCGAATTCAATGCATTTTCTTTGGTGAAACACCAAGGAGCTTGTCGCCTGTTGTTGAATAATGAAATGTTTTCATCAATCTGTTCCCAATGGTGTCAGGTCGCATTGGATATTGAATACCATCACAATATGCTTTTGTCTCACCAGAAGGTCAATCCAAAGGAAGTGATTGTGGGATGGTAATTTTCTCCTCACCAATTATTTTCATATATAGAATCACGCTAAGAGATGTTTGAATGCCTTAAAAAACCACGTAAGCATGAAAGTTTGATGGCCCAGCTCGGCTTGGTGTAGTGTGAGTTACCTGGAATGATGAAGTTTAAGTGGAATCTATACAACATAATAATCAAAATTTATACGAATATGTTTCTGTGAGAGGTAGCTGTACACAAGTGAAGCTAAATGTTACGTTATCATGATTGTTTGCAATTCTGGTGATGCTATCATCCATGTGTTGAATCATTATATTCCGGTCCTTTTTCCAGGTATTCAACTGGTTTTGGAGTTAATGGTGGTAGTGCCCTGATCCACGACTTCTATTCTCGAGAAGTCACAAATCCTGTTCATTTGACTGTCGATACAGGGTTCAGCAATGGGCAGGCTTCTATCAAAGCTTATGTTTCTACAAACTTGTCTCTTGGGGACAGGCCACTCGCTGCTCAGTTTCAAGAGATTCCTTTGGATCTAAGGATGGTGGAAGCAGAAAGAGTTGGATGTATGTATTTCTTCAATGTACAGTTTTCTTTCATTTGTTTATTTCGGTCTACAGTGTTAGCTATTCCATTTCATGTCACGATCCTCCATAGCTTTTATTGCATGTTAGTTAAGGATTTGTCTTTACATGTCATATATATATGTTTTTCTCTTGTGATATTTTGAAATCATGCAGTTGATATCTTGAAGAAACAAACAGTCGACAAACTCCCGAATGATTTGGAGGGAATGGAGGCCTCAATGCACAGACTGCTATCCTTGATTGACGGTGTCTACAAATACGTTGACAGTGTTGTGGTGAGTAAAAGAACGAAGCTTGCTTGTTGCAACAGTTTTGCTCCTACCTAGTTATTCACACTTCCAATTTCCAGGAAGGCAGCGCCCCTGCAGACAATAACATAGGAAGATTCCTGGCTGATGCTGTAGCTTCCATTCCCAAATTATCAGCTTTCGATAAGCTTGTGAATGACAGTATCCAGGTGAGAGTTAGAGTCGTTATATTGCGGACTAGAAGAAGTTATTATTAGGTCACTGCCACAAAAGATACTAGGAATTCACGTGGTTCATAGTTTATCTGGGGATCAGTTATTTTTGTGTGTTTGAAGCTCCTATTTCCATTGCCTTTTTGTCTCTAATTACTAACTTGTGTGACCGGTTGTCTTTCTTTCCACCTGCAGGACCATTTGCTCTTACTATATCTCTCCAGCATTACGAGGACACAGCTCAGCTTAGCCGAGAAGTTGAACACTGCTGCTCAGATTCTGTAACTCTCTATCTCGTCTTTCTCCTCATCGGGTGATCTGTTCCATGATGAGGTCTACAGTATGGCCCTTTTTCTCTCCATGTAAGGATACTGTCACAGCTGGCTCTTTGTTATTACAAGTTTTCCCCATCAGGGTAGAAAAGTGACCCTCTGCCTCTTATTTTGCTTTAAATTTAAATATATTTATGAGGCCTGCTGAGAGGACCTAAACACAGGCGAGCTATTATGTCTGTCTGATTTCTTTAAGCTCCTGCCACTCATGTCATAGTTTGATGAATCAATTCATACATTACTTCTGATCGATCTATTTAATGGCTAATAGATTCTTCCCTACTAATGCACATCACCCCACAATTTTCTACCGGTGCTGGATGGAAGTTAAGCAATCTGCAAGAAATTGCTATAACTGTTGCTAATTACAGTTTGTGTCATCTGTACTTAACCGGAAGAGAAAAATGAAAATTGGAAAGGCATGAAGATGGAGGCTTTACTGAAGAACAGAGAGAGAGATCAGATTAGAATCAGTATATGCGACTGGTACCAAAAATGAAAGGAGAATTAGTTACAGTAATTCATCCTCTCTTGTTTTAGATTAAATAACTCGTTTTCAAGGAGAAAATTTGAGAAATTTCTATTTCATAATTATTGATCGTGTAGTGGGAAAAAAATAAGTAGTCAATTAGTTGAAGGGGCAGCCTCGGCCGATGTTTGGGACGAGTTCGGGACTGAATGGTAGGGCCTTCGTTGGGGGTGCCGTAAGGGCCTTCCCCAAACCGCCGTTTGGATTTTGTCGGCGCACGGTCAGTGAATTAAATCGACAGGCTAATGGTTGAATTTCATTTTCAGCCCCTGTGGTTTTTGTTTGTTCAGATTTGCTCCCACAACCTGGTGTTGATCTATCCGTGTGATGTACGGCCCAGAGAGCGAGCAATAGTAAACACTATCTATATTCGATCTTTCCCTTTTATGCTCTTAAGTGTAAAAGATATAAAGCAAGGGATTATGATAAAGGGTAGAAGAAAATCACTTATGATTGTCCAAATCAAGACTTTTTCTTGTCTTGTGCCAACGGCATCGATTAAATTTAATATTTAATATAGGAGACCCTATTTTCCTATATCAATAAATAAATAATTTTTTTTATAAAGATTAAATTTAATATTTTTATAATCTTATATCGACTAATCTTCTTATGAAGTCGTCCCAAAAGAAGTGATGGATCTGTACCCGTTGACATTAGCGGATATCAATCATCGACAGGCCGGTAACTTGATCGTGCCGATAAGAGAATTATCCCCTGAGAGAGAGAGAGAGAGAGAAGAGAAGTGAATAAATCTGTCGCTTGTTGGCCCATCAATCAAACGACATTGGTGGCCGCTTTCGTTGACTTGACTGCACAAGGCAATCATAACGTTATTTCGACCTTTTTACCTTTGGGTTTCGGCTCCTGGGTTTCATGTACCCATTGGCCATTCCTGTGGGCAAAATCAACGGCTGTGTGTCTGTGTGTGTGGGTAGACGGATGGGACTGTTCTTATTAATAATATTATTTGCACCTGTAACTAAACCCTTTGAATCTTCTACATCCACATTGAAGGCATATCAATAGTTTCACACACATATACATATATAAGATGATTCCACACATATATGAATTTATGGTAAATAGAAGTATTTATTTATTTTTAATTTGACAGGAAATTGGGCCAGGCCCGATAGCAGAAACGGAGATTCTAATGGGCCCAGACGAAGGTCAGCAAGCATGAGCATTTATTTAATCGATCTGAGGAGGGCGAGGGCTCATGGGGTCCACGTCACTTGCACTGACAGAAAGGTTTCCCCCCCTCTCTCTCTCACACACAGACTGGTCCACCATAGTAAAGACAGGATAAGCATCGGGAGAAAGAAGCTTAGAAAAAAAAAAATAAAGAAGAAGAAGAAGAAGAAGTAAAAATCCATTTCTGCCCCCCCCGAAAAAATCGAAAAAATGACAAGTTATTCTCCGATTTGCACACCGTGCGGTGTCTAAGGAGTCCGAACGGGATCAAACCGATACACATGATGATGGATGGAGTCGGATCGGTCCACTAAGGATAAGACCGGGCGAGTTGAGCCGAGGATGATGAAAACCGCACGCAAGGTGTATGGGCTTGGTTTTCCCATTAGTGGACGTGGTGGACCACGTCTAGTTGAACTATGTACCAAGCGAGATTGCATCAGTCGTGGTCCCCCCGACTAAACAGCTTGTCCACTAGTTTGTTTTGCATAATGGATGGTACTGAGGGTTGCACATAAAAAAAGAATTAGGAACCGAATCAAACCGTGAACCAAATTAAAAAAAATCGATTTTTTTAAGGCGACCGATACAATTAGTTATTAAATTCAAGCAGTTCGGTTAACCGATTAGAAATACTGAACCGTACTTTTTTAAAAAATATTTAAAATATTGTAAATATAATACAAATAAAATATAAATACAT
>CXYZ01009678.1:532249-543167 GCA_900006705.1 Sonneratia caseolaris | reverse complement strand
CAAATTCATGTATTTACCGCCCCGCTGCTGTCATCGGAAATTGAAATCTTGTATTATATGGGCAATTTCCGATTAAGTGAAAATGAGACAAGAGATCACAGGTGGTAGCCTCTAGATATGCATGTGGCCCATTGAGGTATGGTGGGGGTTGGAGTGAACATTCAAATTCAACTGCCACACCTCTGGGATCGGGTCATCCGTCGAGCCGTCAGTTTTGATTCCGGACGGGGGGTTGAGTTGGCTCTTTTTAAGCTCGAATCTATCTTGTCGGAGAAGATGCACCCACAACAGAATGGATCATTTGTTCTAGAAGCTCATAAATGAAACAAAATGTACGCCATGCCCTATGCGGAAAACCAGTCTTTTACATCACATGGGTTCAAGGTTCAAAGTTCAAAGTTGAAAGTTGAAAGTTCAAGTTGTACCACTGAGCACGGGCTTAGATCTATCCGAGAGACTTACATGCCCACAATGGCAAGGAATGATCGAAGTGGGATCCACGTCAAATGGGCGTGACAAAGTCACCGTCAGGTGACATGCCACCACCCGACCCCCCCCACAATTATTCACCACTATTCAATTAATTGCCCCAAAGAGAAATAAAATTACAAATCTCACTGTCGACAGCCCAACTAGATGCGACTTCCCCCTCCGCGACCCCACAAGGGCCCCCATGGCCACTAATGACCTTGTCCTTTTCTTCCCCACTCGCCCGTCTCTCATCCGTTGCTCCTTAGTTCAAGTGAACCCGGCGCACGAAGGCCCAAGCTCAAGATTCCCGTGGGTCCCACATGCGGAACCGATGTCTTCTCGTGCACCGGGTTCGTTTTACTCTTTTTAAAAAAAAAAAGAATCTCTCGCATGGCTTTTATATATATATATATATACATACATATATATTATATATACTCATACACCTCAATATATTATAATTAATGTAAATATAAGTATGACGATTTTATTAGAATCTTATTTTAGTTATAAGTTTTTCTTACCCAAGATATCTTAATAACATATTTTATTTAAATGGACGAGAAACGGTGGTAGTGCTAAGATGACACCTTGTGTCATGTTCCTATATTTTTCTCCCTTGTTGGTAAGGGTCTCTTGCAGGTTTTGGCCGTTGGATAATTTATTCCTTTAATCTGGGCCGTGTAATCTACTCAATCTCTTATCTCCTACTGGCTCCGAGCTCTCGCTTTCTCCCCCCAAGCTCCATGTAACAGGATGCCTTTACTCTTCAATTCGTCGATTTCTGCTCCGCCTACTACCCTGATCGAAGGAATAAAGTTCGATGTCAACGATTTCTGCTCCCCGCCGTCCGATGCTCCATCCTCGGAGATGAAGTGGATGGCTGACTGACTGTGTCATCATCGGCCGACAGGGCTCCGGATTCGCTTCTGAAAGCTGGTTCTTGTAGGCAATCTGCTGCCGCTTCTGCGATTGGCGATGGAGGAGCGGAACGCTAGGAGGCGGAGTCCGGTGGGGATGCCGGACGAGGTGCTGAGCTGCGTCATGCCGTACATCGACGACCCCAGGGACCGGGCCGCCGCCTCTCTGGTCAACCGTCGGTGGCACGAGCTCGACGCCTTGACGCGCAAGCACCTGAAGGTCGCTCTCTGTTACGCCTCCACCCCCGATCGGCTGAGCAAGAGGTTCAAGCACCTGGAGTCCCTGAAGCTGAAAGGGAAGCCGAGAGCCTCGATGTTTAATCTGATTCCCGAGGACTGGGGAGGCTACGCCAGCCCATGGATCAAGGAGATTTGTCAGTCGTTACATTGCTTGAAACGCATCCACTTCCGGCGGATGATTGTCAGCGATTCGGATCTGGAGCTCCTTGCAAGGTCCCGTGGGAGTGTGCTGCTCGTGCTCAAGCTCGACAAGTGCTCTGGGTTCTCCACTGATGGTCTTTTACACGTCACGAGCTCGTGCAGGTACTCGCTGAAGGTCCCATATAACCATTACGTCGACTGTTTGATGATTATCTCCTATATATGACCCAATTGAATGGTGTTACTATTGGTTTGACTTTGTTGTTCAAGATTTGAATAGTTATTAGTCGGATCATTCCGAAAGTTGGCTGATTGATGCATTTAAAACATGAGCTTAATTACTTAATTAAGAAAAGATGTAGGAAGTTCCCTACGAGGTCTGCTAACAGATACTGACATGGTGTTTTCAGGAACCTAAGAACATTGTTCTTGGAAGAGAGTTCGATAGTTGATAAAGATGGACGGTGGCTCCGCATCCTTGCTCGGAACAACGCAGTTCTTGAGACCCTGAACTTTTACATGACCTATCTCGTGAAATTTGATGTTGTGGACCTTCAGCGCATTGTCGAGACATGTAAATCCTTGACCTCGCTGAAGATCAGTGACTGCGATATTTTGAACCTTGCCTGTTTCCTGCGGGCTGCGCCTGCACTGCAAGAATTTGCTGGTGGTTCATTTGATGATGCTGATCGTGATCCTCTTGAGCAACGGGATAAGTATGCTGCGGTCTCATTTCCCCTGAGATTATGCCGTCTAGGGCTAACATTCCTGGGGAATAGCCATCTAGATGTGTTATTCCCTTATGCAGCCATGCTTAAAAAGTTGGATCTGCTCTATGCAATGCTTGATAAAGATGGGCACTGCCTTTTGATACAAAAGTGTCCTAACTTGGAAGTTCTTGAGGTATAATGAAAATTCATCATCTTCTCCTCCTATGCGCATTTCTTTCTGTCTGCTCTCATATTGAACTTTTGAATGCATGATGAATCGTGTTTTATTAGACAACGAAATTTGCTGAAGGCCTCATCATACCATCAAGAAGTTCTCAATTTGGTCATGTAAAATGAAAAACTGGAAAAAAGGCTTCTGGATTGCACTGACTGTAAAGCCTGTGATTAATCCTCTGATCTCTTTTTTGCCGCCTTTTCTTGATGATCAGACAAGGACTGTGATCGGGGACAGAGGATTGCAGGTTCTTGCTCGAAGTTGTAAGAGACTGAAGAGGTTAAGAATTGAAAGAGGGGCTGATGAAGGTTTGGAGTTTGAAGAAGGTGTAGTTTCACAAACTGGGTTGATGGCTTTAGCTCAGGGCTGCCTGGAACTGGAATACCTTGCAGTCTATGTCTGCGACATTACCAACCAGGCCCTTGAGTACCTTGGCACGTACTTGAAGAACCTCTGCGACTTTCGCCTAGTTTTACTTGACCGAGAGGCAATGATCACAGATTTGCCCCTTGACAATGGAGTTCGGGTCTTGTTAAGAGGCTGCGAGAAACTTAGGAGGTTTGCTCTGTATCTCCGTCCTGGGGGATTGACAGATACAGGACTAAGCTACATAGGGCAGTACAGCCCCAAAATAAGATGGATGCTTCTGGGATATGTGGGTGAGTCCGACTGGGGCCTGTTAGAGTTCTCCAAGGGCTGCCCGAGCTTGCAGAAGCTGGAAATAAGGGGCTGCTGCTTCAGTGAGAAAGCACTAGCTGAAGCTGCAAAGCAGCTGACTTCTCTGAGGTACCTTTGGGTCCAGGGCTACAGAGCATCTGAGACTGGCGGGGATCTACTAGCGATGGCCCAGCCTCACTGGAACATTGAGTTAATTCGTACGAGGAGGTACAGTACCGAGGATACTACGGGGATTCCTCAACTTCACGAGGAGCCATCCCATGTTCTTGCCTATTGTTCTCTTGCTGGACCGAGAACAGATTTTCCCGATACTGTGGTCCCCGTGGGCTTGAGCTGATCGCTTTCCTGGCAGAGTATGTACATACAGTTTTTGAGTCTGTAGATTCCTGTAACTTACTGCTTGTAATAAGGAGGGGGTGTATTTTGTGCTCTTACTTTTGTCTCTTTGTAATTTGTTCCAGTTACTGCTGCTTGCTTAGCTTTGACACTATTATTACTGGTAATGATTTCTCGTACCATATCGGTTGCCGCAGCACCCTTATCTTTGGCAGATATATTTGTGCCCACAATTGCATGGAAAGAAAAAGATGGTCTCGACTTGTACTGGGTCTACTCCCTTTGCACAGCGCAGTCAACATTGCTCCTCCACTCCATTTTCCCACACGGCAACTCTACCACGTCGGTAGGCTGTCTTCGATGGATAGCCCAACTTCATAAGGTAGTGTCGAAGTATGCCAGGATAACAGCAAACTAGCTTATCACCAAGCGGTTTTACTGCTCTTTTTTCTCTCAGGGCATTCCAAGTGCTTGATACGTTCGATTTCCTATTTATACTCGTACGATTTATTTCTTATCTGTACAGTCCAAAGTACTGTTGACCATCTTCATCTTTTGGTTCTCGACTCAGAACTTAATGTTTCATTACCATCAGACTAGTTTCCTGACAAGAGAGACAGCTCAATCTACTTCAGAACAGAACAAGCTGTAGCAATCAAAACAAGAAGATCACTAAACCAGTTATAAAGAAGCTGCTGCAACCGGCACAATCTTCCACCCATAAATGACTTGCATCCTGCACGTGGATTGCTAGTTGGGGACCCACCGACTACCCCTGCTGCTGTAACCTCCCATCTTCTTGATCAGAAAGCCTGAAAAGAGCCACCTCCACCAAAGGCACAACCCTAATAACTTCATGAGCCTAATTGATCAATGGTCTTTCTCCCAAAACAAAGAGTGTGTTTACTTGTTTTCATCAAAGGATCAAGCCGAGCATATATATTGCAATGAAATGGACAAAGATAGGGGCAGACCCATAGGAATGCCAGTGCATTTGCTTACTTTCAACTAGTTACCAAACTCTTCTGCTGCTGCTGCTGATTGATCTAACTTCGGCAACTTTCAGCTAACTGCCACTATGAATCAACTTCAATAATATTGCCTGTTGCATGCAGAGGCAGAAAAAAGAGCAAAGGAGAGGTTTAATCCAAGGGTAAGGTGAGGTTTTTTAGGAGATTTTATCCCATCAAATTACCTGGAAGGATTAAATTGCATGCACGGCAAGTTGCCTTGGACAGCCTGCGGTAGGCACCCACCAGAATTCAACATTCGGGAAACAACATGATTCATACTTGTAACTCAAAGAAACAAAGTAAAATACTAAGTACACAGGTATATGACAATGTAACAAGGTGGTTAATTCCTCAAAATTCATGCTACTGAGATACGTAGTTTGAATTCTTAAGCAAGCATTTACCACAGATTTGATTGTCTCACTCAAAAGATGGCACAATATTCACAAAGTTCGGGTCATTCCTGTGTCTTTCCCAGGCTGATTCAAATTGATTACCCTTGCACCTTAGTGAACATAGAGAGATATGATTAGTAAGATTACGAAGAGTTTGTGACATTGTTCTAAAGCAATGTCATGCAAAAGCCAAAGTAATTCTTACTGATGGAGCAGAGTCAGCAACTTAATGACACGAATCCTGATATCCTCTCGCGCTCTTCTCAATGCAGCCTCCTTGTACAAGATAACAAGCTCATCCACCAACCTAGTGGAGAAGACATTGTAAAATCCTCATAAAATGGAAATACAAAGTTCATTTTACATTAGTAGAACTTAAGTACATCGATGAGAAGTTGCCAGCATTTTACACCACAGAGCAGGAAACAGGGAGGCTAAGGATGGAAAATTAAGGTCCTATACCTTTCGATATATGGTGTGTTCCTTATCCACGTTAGCCTTATAATATTATGTGCCCTATCAAGAACCTGTACAGAGAAGTAGCAACTCAGGAGTCTTCCCAGCCAAAAATGATAAGAGTATGATGACTTCATAGGAAATATTGGGATTGTTAGAGGAAAAAACAGATTTTTTTTTTTTTTTACTGTTAATGCATCTAAAATGAATAAGACAGTCTTATAGTAGTTCAACCATTGATAACATCATTTTAAGGAAACCATATAGCAGGTAAATGAATAAAAACCCAATGAAGTAGAAAACTGCACAGTGCGTACCAGCATAACAGTTTCGTCATCATCAGCATGCATCCATTGAAAAATTAGGGGAAAGATGCGCCCAAAATGAGCTAGTAACACGAGGCCAACACCATTCAGAAATGGTTCAATCAATTTAAGCCAAGCAACACAACGCTCCTTATTCCGTGGTTGCCGCTCCAAGTGGCTCAACATCTCACTTAGTATTTTCTCATACCTGCAAGGTAATGGAACAATCAAGCGACTACAAAATAATGGTAGAATTCAAGTGCAGCATTGGGAGGAACATAGCTTAATGAGGTTTTACCAAGGGCTCCGAGGATTGCTCTGCTGTGTAAAGGACACAAGAAGAACAGACATCTCGACCACGAGATACCAAATTTCATCATCTGAAGCAATGTTCTGGTAGCATGCATCGAGAATAACATCTTCATACCAAGCGATCTCTGCAGCATTTACATTTCTAGCGAGGTGTGTAACACTAATCATGCCCTGTCCCTGAGAATAAAGACAAACAGCAAGATGGAACAACTCATCTACCATATTTGTCACTTGAGTTATTTGTAAGGCCATTCTCACATCCAAACAAATAGAGTCCAAAACTTGGACATCAGATAAGGATTCATATACCATTATGCAACAATACAAGCCCCAAAAACGAGAATCAATTAACTGGGAACTTATATATATAGAAATAAACATGATGAGAATATTGAAAGGAGCTTACTTTGACAGCAGGTGACCAGTGATCAAGCGCAGTAAGAGCGCAAGGAATCACCAAATTACACAACTTTCCTAAATTGGGATAATCAACCTGTACGATTTATAAATCTCAGATCATATTGTATGAAATCACTCTCTGGTAACGCGAATATAGTATAATCACTTTGAACCTGAGTGACAATCCACCGGAACTGATAAGCTGCCATGATGGCATGACCAACGGGGACTCTAGCAGATGCAGATGACACCTCGTCACCATCATCGAACTTATCAATGGAGCTCTCCTTAATCGTGTCCTTCAGCGACGGTAGAACCCTAGGCATAAACTCGATAACCAACCTCGTCATTTCAGATGCTATGATTACGCTATTCACGCCCAATTCAGCTACGTTTTCCGCATTTCTCTTGCCAAAGCAATTGGTATAAGCCCTCGAGAGGTCGCCAAGAGCAGAGTTTGCGGCGAGCGAGAGGCTTCGAGGGATCCAAGAGAGCAAATCGTGAGTTGATGACTCTGCCGCGGATAAGAGAGCGCAGGCCAGAGCGAAGTCCTTGACTGAGGTGAAAAGCTGGTCCTCGGCGCCGGCGGCGATAGAGGATTTAGTGGCGGTCCCGTGCGAGAGGAGAGCTTCTAGGGCTGATTTCACTGAGAAGTCCGAGCCTTGTGGCGGTGGCGCGTAGTTTGTTCGGGAGAGAGACTTCAAAATAGCTTCCGACGACCTGAAAATGGACGGGAANTGTTCGGGAGAGAGACTTCAAAATAGCTTCCGATGACCTGAAAATGGACGGGAATGAGAGACGGAGCCGAAGGTTGAGCTCGAGTAGAAAGTTAGAGATGGGAAGAGAGACTCACTGTGCAAGACGATCATGGAGAGCTGATAGCGCGCTCGAGTCCGCCATGGGACAGAGATGGATGCTTCGGCGAGTCCCGCACCTACTGACAATTTGTGTCGTATCCTGTGTAAACAGTAGCGTATCGATACATAGCGCAAATAAGTTTGTCAATTATACGAACGTATAATTAATTATATTATATAGATTTAACTAAGTATGAATTTATGACGTGGTAGCATTACAACCGTTCGATCTAATCGTGAAGAATCTTCGGCTTTTAACTACACTGACTGCTGTTTCTTTCGATCATGGGCTTAATGGGCTGGGCCGTAAGGCCAGAACTCAGTAGCCGGGTTTCGGGCTGGCTGCCTCCTAGTCCGATCCGTCCTACGTGGCAGTCCACTAAAGAAATGCATTTTCATAGAGGAAGTTAGAAGATCCTGGCGTACAAAAGCCTCTGGGAGTTGTTAGAGCAGTGCAGGACAGCCCCGGTGCAGGCAATCTGCGATAAATCCAGAAGAGAGCAGGAATTCAGAATGTCGCTTGGATTGGATGAGTTTGTTCTTCGAATGGAAAAATGGGCAGGTTGATCTGAACGAGAAGGGCAATTCCGGCGAAGATATCGTCTCTCTTTCCCCTCTCTCTCTCTCTCCCTCTCCCTCTCTCTCTCCACAATCATTGTCATCATCTTGTTCTTCTCTGCGACCCTACTTTTGTGAAAAGGTCGACCATTTCATCCCCTCCTTCAATCTGTTCTTTTTACCGGTGGATTTAAACTTTTTACACCTGACGCTTCCCAATACCCAGGATCGTTCTGCTTCAGTCTGTTCTTCCGGAACTTCCCTTGTTCGAGGTAAGTCCCATTCGCAGTTCTGTTGCATTTCCTACGTTCAACAACTCTGTCCCTTGACGGTTACTATGCTTCCATTGATAAGCTTAATTTCAACCACACACTGCGGAAACAGTACTTTGCTGCACCTTAAATGGCTTCTTTAAGCTCAAAAATCAGTTCTCTCATGCCGATCATGTCACTTTCTGAAGACCACCAATATTTAGAAGAAGTCGATCAGGAACATCAATTACCCCCAAAAAAAATGTGAAATTTGTGGCTAATAGTAATTTTCCATGATCGTGATCTTCCATGACTGGAATTATGTCCAGAAAAGGGAGACACTTGGTGCAGCCGAGTTTCGTCTACTGGAATCAGTGTTGCCCGCAACTACGACAATTGAGCGAAGTTAGATCTGAAAATTGCAAAGGAAGAATGTCTTTTATCGGTACACAAGTGAAGTGCAAAGCTTGCGAGAAGACCGTGTATCCAGTGGAGCAGATTTCAGCCGATGGTGTTGCTTATCACAAGTCATGCTTCAAGTGTAGTCACTGTAAGGGGACTTTGAAGGTATTGATCTGTATGCTTTTGGCCTATTTACATATCTTATAGAAATAAAATGGAAGCAAAATTCAGAACTTCTTGCCACTAACTCACAAATTAGACTTCTATGGAGTAAATGCTCTTTGGTCTTTGCAAGTGCCTATAAGGTCAAGCTTGAAATATGCAGCACGTTTGCTGTATCAATTCAATCATCTGATTGAGTCAAGATTTATCTTAATTTAAACTTTAAGCCATCACTGAGTTTATACTGATGATGTCTTTCAGCTTAGTAGCTATTGCTCAATGGAAGGTGTCCTCTACTGTAAGCCTCACTTTGAGCAGCTCTTCAAGGAGAGTGGCAATTTCAACAAGAACTTCCAATCACGTACGTGGATTCAATTCTTATCCCCTTCAGTAGTGCTGTTTATTGACAGTTCCTTCTCATTCCCCTAAGTTGAAATGGCTTTTCATTTTCAACAGCTGCAAAGTCAGCTGAGAAGCTAACTCCAGAGCTGGTAAAGATATTTTTATCCAGTTGTGTATGGGCAAACATCTGTACATGGCAGACTCTTTTCCTTGAATATCATCAATAATTTGCATCTTTTCCTTTTTTGATTTCAGACAAGGTCACCCAGCAAGGCTGCAAGCATGTTTTCAGGCACGCAAGATAAATGTGCAACTTGCGGGAAAACTGCTTATCCTCTTGAAAAGTTGAGCTTATTTCCAGATTCTTATAACTGCATTCTAAATTCTTAATCCTGTTGTTTTCTTTCTTTGCTGCACACATTGTACCAGGGTCATTTTAATTGATAAGATGCTGTTTGGACATTGTCTTTTGGTTGATCTTGTGGTAAGTTGCACAGATAGATAGTTTATGAACCTAGAGTTTGTTAAGGGCACACACATGCGGTAACTTTGACCTTGCTGTTGGAGATCTGATTCAGGGCAGATCAAGTTCTGTTTTTACAATGCTTGAGATTGTCCGAGATAGGTTTCTTCATATCCGAAATGGTGATGAACATTAGTCTACTGATAGAATTCTGGGCATAAGTCACAGATCTTTGGTAATTTCAGGTTACGGTGGAGAGTCAGACATATCATAAGTCATGTTTCAAGTGCTCTCACGGAGGATGCCCAATAACTCCATCGAACTATGCTGCTCTCGAGGGCATCCTGTACTGTAAGCACCACTTCTCCCAGCTTTTCAAGGAGAAGGGTAGCTACAACCACCTCATAAAGTCTGCCTCAATGAAGCGCGCAGCCGCAGCAGCAGCAGATGCTCCTGAATCTTGAAATGGTCTTCTGGCTTTTATTGGTGGTGCATTTGCCAAATGCTTCTACCTTCTATGTCCACTTCATCCTGGTGTGCTGTTTTTATTTTTCCCCCTTGTTTTTTCTTGTTCGATTTAACAATTCTAGCGGGTTTCCATGGCGGGGCGACTTTGTGAGAGAAGCTCATTCATTGCTCTCTGTGATTTGATCAAATGAGATATTGTGTGGCAGAGCTGTAAGAATGACTGATGACATGTTATCGAACTACTTTCTTCTCTTCAATTTTGTGAAGAGCTCCTGCTTTCAAACCAAGTAATCCTGCATCCGCCATGTGTACAGCAGCATGTTATGAACGAAATCGCATTTGCGATCCATTTTGCTCGCAGAAATCTGCAGATGCGATGCTTCTGAACCCAATCTCATTATCAATCACCAAGGAAAAGGATAATCTAGTGCAATGAGCCAACAGACTCTGTCCACCCAGATATCCGAGCATGGAGTGTACTGGGTATCTGATTCAAATCTCCACAGCCTGATGTGCAGCAGAAGATTAGCTTTCTTCCAAAATATTATCTCCTACTGCCTTGACCATGGCAAGACATCTCTAGCGAGTAGCCTCCGACAACGCATGTAAGAGGCGATCAAACATACCGCAACGCATTTCTAATATGCTAGATTAGGTATATATAATCAACATAGATGATGAGGGACAGACGACGTCGTACCTTCCGGCTTTCAGGCGCCAATGCTGCTCTTTCCCGCCAAAATAAAGCTCGCTCTCCCATCCGCTGCTGCAACTGTCAAAAATCCTCTCTCTCTCTCTCTCTCT
>CXYZ01009678.1:519282-531248 GCA_900006705.1 Sonneratia caseolaris | reverse complement strand
GAGCATGGAGTGTACTGGGTATCTGATTCAAATCTCCACAGCCTGATGTGCAGCAGAAGATTAGCTTTCTTCCAAAATATTATCTCCTACTGCCTTGACCATGGCAAGACATCTCTAGCGAGTAGCCTCCGACAACGCATGTAAGAGGCGATCAAACATACCGCAACGCATTTCTAATATGCTAGATTAGGTATATATAATCAACATAGATGATGAGGGACAGACGACGTCGTACCTTCCGGCTTTCAGGCGCCAATGCTGCTCTTTCCCGCCAAAATAAAGCTCGCTCTCCCATCCGCCGCTGCAACTGTCAAAAATCCTCTCTCTCTCTCTCTCTCTACATAATTGTCCATCGAGTTATCCTCTGAAAATCGAAAACTCAGAGCTCCAAACCCTAGCTTTCCACCATGTTTGAGCTGAGGCTGGTGCAAGGAAACCTTGTGAAGAAGCTTCTGGAGGCGATCAAGGACCTTGTCACTGACGCCAACTTCGACTGCTCCGCGTCGGGCTTCTCTCTCCAGGCCAGGAACTCAAGCCACGTTGCGCTCGTGGCCCTCCTCCTCCGCTCGGAGGCGTTCGAGCACTACCGATGCGACCGCAACCTGTCAATGGGAGTGAACCTCTCCAACATGGCGAAGCTGCTCCGTTGCTCTGGGACCGACGACATCGTTACTCTCAAGGGCGACGACGGTGGCGATTTCCTTACCTTCATGTTCGAGAGTCCTAGTAAGAAAAAGAACCCACCAAGTAGTTTCATTTATCATCATTTCCCTATCATGGGGAGTTAAAGTGGTTTGCAATTTTATTTCTATTCTTCATGGTGAAGATCAGGACAAGATCGCTGATCACGAGATGAAGCTGATGGACATAGACAGCGAGCATCTCGGTATCCCGGACACAGAGCACCAAGCTATTGTGAGGATGCCATCTGCCGAGTTTGCCAGGATCTGCAGGGAGCTTAGCGGCATCGGCGACACTGGTAATAGCTTAGTTTACTCCGTCTTATGTCAACGTGTCTGATATACTGTGCAATCCTAAGTGTGCTTCTTGTGGCACTTTTAGTCGTAATATCGGTGACAAAGGAGGGTGTGAAGTTCTCGACCAGAGGTGACATTGGGAGTGCCAACATTGTTTGCGGACAGAACTCTTCAGTCGATAAGGTTGGATTAAAATATCAATTTTCATCCTTTTGGCTATCTCCGGCATTCTTCTTATGTATTTGATGGAGTCACCTCTTGTTTCTATTTTTTATGTGCAGCCTGAAGAGGCTACCATCATAGAAGTGGAGGAGCCGGTTACCCTAACGTTTGCTCTCAGGTACATGAATTCGTTTGCTAAGGCATCTCCTCTGTCAAATCAAGTAACACTCAGCCTGTCATCTGATTTACCGGTCGTTGTTGAATATAAGATTGGAGAGATGGGTTACATAAGGTTCTACTTGGCTCCAAAGATAGATGAAGAAGAGCTGGAGAATGTCTCCGCCACGAAGGCAAGGCCCAATGTAGAGACCAGGCCAAAGGCAGGGACCAAGACTAAGGCAGAAACTGAAACCAAGCCTAACAAAGAGGCAAAGCTCGAGTCTCAGGTAATCCCCATTGAGGAAAACTGATTGTCCTGAGGAAGTCATGCCTAAAGTGGAAGTTAAGCCCAAGGAGGAAGCTCATACCAAAGATGAAGTGATGGATATGGAGTAGTTGGATTAGGATAGATCGATCAATTGCAGCGTCTCTTGCTAACCCTTTCNAAGCTCATACCGAAGATGAAGTGATGTATATGGAGTAGTTGGATTAGGATAGATCAATTGCAGCGTCTCTTGCTAACCCTTTCTGCACTTTCCTCCATCAGTGTAGGGGAAGTGATTTTGTGATTAAAGATTCGATTAGCACTTAACTTGGTGTGAGGGAGTAGTGTCTGGATTCTATGTTGTTGGAGTATATGGCGGGTATGAAACTATATCATGTAAATCTTTTGGTTTCATTAGTGAAACATTCTGCACTCTCCGATGTCCCTGTTCTGCTATATGCTCGCCTGGTACTTAGACAAGTAATGAATGAAACAAGACCACATACATGATCCAGAAAACTCTTGTGACATCTTATAAATGAAAAAGCTAAGAGACTATTGATTATCGGAGATACAGAATAAGAAGCGGAAATCATGCACTATTTTCGATTGAATTACCATAGAAGAATCTTAACATGAAAAATTCCTCATCTTGTGTTGGTTTCTGAAATTCAGTGTTCCTTTGCTAACTGGGAGATCATAAAATTACATATTTCCAGGGCCAAAACTAGAGAAGGTCAATTTCGATTGGTTGAGGCACAAAGCAGCAGCTTGTAGCCAACCCCTATACCTCCATTGAGCTAATTACTGCAATGGTGATTGTAACTCTTTCCCAGGGCTTTAGATTAATATAAATCCGAACAGAATATGAAATATGAAAAATATCAGCACCTGATTGGTACATCCAATATCCAATGTGCCTCCACAAAAATGGCCATGAGTTGATCTAACAAAATGGGCGGATCAAGCATAATCTCTCCTGAGGAATTAAATATCTTCATCATTTGCTTCTTTTCTTGGCCTCACTGTAAAGTAGTACTCCTAATACAGTTAAGGTATAACCAAGCATTCCTGTAAAAGAGACAGGATTCTGGAAGATCAAGATGGAGACTACCACTGCGACAGCACCTTTGGCATTTCCTAGAACCTGTAGAAGGAATCATAATCAGGATCAACCAACAAAAAGTAAGGCCATTTCTCAGAATCAGAGAGTAGCCCCATTTTGGGGGAGGTGTACCTGAAGAGTTAAAGCGCTGGTGTGCTTTGTTACCAAGAAGTTAGTCAAGTTCACGAAATAGGCAAGTGACGAATTGAAGAGAAGGTACCAAACAATTTTTACATCTTCCTTTGCCAGAGCAAGGGTGATGCCAACTACATTCTCTTCCATAATGAGAGTTGCAGGTAGTAAGAATATGACAGCCATTGGAGCCATGTAGAGAAGAAGGTTCATCGAATTCAATTTCTCCCTGCGCATGGTACCGTCTCAGAATCGTAAAAGAGGAAAGGAACTACATGGCTAATTCTTCGAAGAGGTCAGAGATTTACCCTTCGGAAGAAAGCAGGATCCCTTGTAGAACTGACTTAAGGGCTCGAGCAGCTGTAGCTGAAATGCACATTATGAAGCCAAAGAGATGGAAACTTGGTTCACCCTGTAGAGTTCAAAAACAAATGAAATCTCCAAAATGAGAGTACAGCAGACATACTTCAGTCATATACTAGATTTGAACAAGATTATCCTTAAAGCAACTGAGTCAAGTAGCAATTTAATGCAATTAAGGACTCATTTAAGATATGACAAGTAGTGCTCTTGGCAAAATTATGTGATTCTCCACACAACCATGCTTTTTCCCCCACTAACAAAAAGGAGTATTACATGGTTTACCAACCACTCCATCAATAATGCAGTTGCCGGATTCCCTTCCACCAGAAGCGAATTCTAACACTCAATTCTCAAGGCACCAAAAAAGTGAAGATTTCAAATTCATGTCCAATTCCCCATTTCTTCCCATAGCCTGCTTCTCCTCTACTCTCTATTCAGAATTCCCGGCATACCACCGACTTTATATCGGTACACCAACAGACCAAAAGGAAAAAATGATGGTCCCATATGCACGAGCGAAAATTTCCGATTTTTGTATCTCCACCAAATTAATATTTTTAACCGACCTCCTAGCCAATGCGGAATTCGAGCAAAATCTAGCTTCAAAGAATCTTGAATGCAAAAGCCAAAATCATTTTGTAATACGACAACATCTTGGATTAGTCCGATCCAAATTGCTATCAGAGAATGGGAAGTCATCCACAACTCCATTCGAATTGGCTAAAAAATGAAGAAGAAGAAGAATAAGAAGACGGAGAGATTGTCATTGCAATCCCGTACCCCACTTGCGACAATGACCCCGGCAACGACAGGAATAAGCGTAACGTAGGTGAGCCAAGCCTCTCTCTTGAATGTCATGAGGTAGGCGAAGACGGCGGTGAAGAAGGGGGTGGTGGCCCCCACAGCCTGGTTGAAGGATACGGGGAGGAAGCGCAGGGAGATGTTGCCGAACACGACGGATATGCAGAAGACGAGGCTGAGGGCAGCGATCTTGAGGAGCTGAACGCGGGAACGGATATGCTGAAGCGGGACGAGGCGGAGCCACGCGATAGCGAAGTAGGAGAGGAGGGAGCAGGCGGACATGTGGCACATTGTGAGGAAGATGGGGTACTTGAAGCCATAGTTGCTGAGGAGGTACTTGTTGAGGAGCAGCACGCCGATGTTGGACGAGTACCAGCAGGACACGAGGACGAGGGTGAATAGCTTACTCGTGGGCTTCATGTCTCTGGCCCTTTTCCGCTTCCCGGCGGCGGTGATTTGAGAGATCTGAATGGGCGGATGTGAGCGTTGCTACAAGACGGCAATGCCGCCATGGATCTGGTTGTCGTATAGCTCCATGATTGGGTCTGTTGTTTTTGACGTGGGGGCAATGGAGGTTCGAAATATGAGAGAGAGAGAGAGAGAGAGAGAGANGGTCGAAATATGAGAGAGAGAGAGAGAGTGGGGGGAGCCGGGAGGCGTCTGTTCTGTATGTTGTCGCCGGGAAATAGGAGAGGGAGAGCGAACAGGAGGATGAGGAGGAGGAGACGAGAACAGAGTGGTCAGAGGTGAGACCAGCTGCAGGTGATTGTTGCCACCTCGCGCTTAAATGGTGTGCTCGGACTTCATTATTTTATAATGTTTTTTTGTTCTTTTTGCTGAATCTATTAATACCTTAAATGCTAAATCACTCCCAGAACCTGTCATAATTTCACCTTAATTTACGGTAAATTATAATGACATAAGATTTTGCATACCAGAATTGGGAGATTGTGGTGTGAAGGACGCGGCTGGGTGCCATTTCTGTTCTTTTATAGCGTGGCGACGATGGGCTTTAGGCATTAATGGTTATCAGCAGATATCAATTTAGGTTTAATTTTCACTAGTTGTCTGATATCAGGAATGACAATTAGTACTGAACATTCGTCACATGGCCCCTTCTCCTCCCATGTTTATCAGCAGTTTCCATCTAGACTCGTACTTTATCCTCCTATGAAGTCGAAACTCAAGGAGGTCAAAACTATGGCTTAACTCCAGGATCAGCAGATCGTCCGAGGGCATAATATCAACTCCTAAGGAACTTCACAACCGCTATTATAGCACGCAAGACCAATGATCACAGAATTCAAACAGCTCAGACGATGATCCAGAAATTACCACGCATGCCAGAAGCAGGGGCACTGACTCATGAAACATGGAAACCCAAAATGGGTCAAACTTGCTCATCACTACTGCAAAATGAGTCGTGGCTCGCAGAAAAGAACTGCAGCAAAGTAGATCAATTTCGAGAAATTCAAACTCGTAGTCTGAAAGGGGAAAACAATCTATCCCTATCTTAGTGAATAAAGCCTGCACTCTCTCATGTCCTCGGAAGATTTGAGAAGTGCCCACATAATACAAGCAGCTGCGGAACACAAACAAAAGACGAGCTTTAAAATGGAGCAGGGGACAAATGAACTTGTAAACAACTAGGCTCAATCTACAATTAGTAGACATGGTGTAAGCTCTAGCCCTTCCCTGTATCAGACAGAAGAATCTCATTAAACTTGCCATGGCCTCATACTAACTTGTTATGACAAGTACAGAATCATCGATTGAATGCAAAACACTTCACAAACTGGATCAATTAACAACTGGATGTACCAGCTCTTCACTCAGTAATGGATTGCCAGATATCTCTAGAGCTCATAAAACTTGACAATACAAGCCAAACTATTCCACCTAAAACTTCCCATGGATCCCATCTCAATTTTGTATTAAGCACAAGAAACTCTCCTGTACCCAACAGGACCTTTTCATAAGGGCAAGCGGTCTCAATCTACTACCAGTTTGAACAAACAAAAGATAGCACCAGTAAATCATGAATGCTATATAAAGAGGTACCTCATATGTTGCTGGGATACATGAATACTCTAACCCGAGCTCCCTACAAGTGGCAAAGGGAAAATAAAAATGATCAAAACGAACCATTTTAAAAATTGGAACATCTATGGATGAGTCTATCGAATTCTTTACCATGGACTTAGGGGGCAAGTTTGACATGAATTTAGCACGGACGACTCCACTATTACCATGGGGCCGTGTAACCTTCCCCCAGATGCAACGGTAGTGGGTGCCATTCTTCTTGACCTTGGCCTTGTAGATGTAGGCCATTTTCTTACCACAGTACCATGCCACATCCTCCTTGGTATTCACTCCCTCAATCTGGATCAAGGATGTGTTCGGGTACTGATTCGACTTCGACCTGCACCGCAGAAAAAGAAAAAAAATATCTTCAACTTACTTCCCGTCACAATTTTTCCCCCTCTAAGCAGGTTGTAAACTTAAATCCGTAAAGTAAATATTATGCAGGGTAACTTAATTCGAGATGCAGCAGTCGGAAAATTACTTTCCCAGGATGAATTCCAAAGTAATCATAGAATTCTTTTATAATATAAATAAACTAAAGAACCAGAAAGAATAAAGAGAAACAACCATTTCGTCTGATCGATTATAAACAACAGCGAAGATTCAAGAAGCTTTGAAACAGCAAGCACAACAATGAAGAGGCAAAAACTCCACTTTGTGCTTAGCGTAGACTAAGGCTACCCCGAGATCACAGCTGCAAGGACTGCCCAGTATCGGACTAAAGATTTACACTGCTTCAACTATACATACACCACCACTATCACGACCTTAGAGAGCGACCACAACCGACCAAAGGATAAGACAACAGAATCACCTCTTATATCCGAGGACAGTTCCTCGCACGTAGAGCCTGCATCGGATGCGAAATCAAACTGAGCAATCGAATTGTAGAAAGAAAAAAAAATTGAATCATAAGTACAAACTTTGTACTACTACAAATGCGGGGAAGGAGAGGATAAGCGAGGCAACCTGACTCGCTCCCCTTGGCGCCCTTTCACCATTTTCGCAGCCGACGAGAACTGCAAAGCTCGTTCCTTTCGCTGGAAAGCCGGCTGGGAGAACGAGACCCGAAACCGTAGCCCTAATTTGGGAATCTATACGCTGACGAAAACTGGTCCGGGCTTGGTCTCCACTGACCGGTCTTATCCGGCCCAATACTTTCTTTACCGTGAAACGTGGTCCAATTACACAATTTATTCGTTCGCTTTTCGAGTTCGAAACAAAATTTATTATTAAGATACTATGTAATTAATTAGCGCGGATCTAACTTAAATTATTTATAATTCATTTTTATTTTAAATATCGAGCAATAGTGATATATAAATATCTTCGAAAACTCTCTTTGAGATTTATGTATATATTATTTTATCGTTTTTAAGCGTTCATTTTACATATTGGATATCAACATTCAAATCCTTCAAAAATCCTCTCCAATCCGATTTTTGCTGTTACTAATATCAGATGCACTGATTTGATCTACGTGGTGCTTGATTTTATCGAAAATAAATTATTAAAAAAAACAAATAAGATAAAATAATTTCAGGACGGAGACTTGTGCGCTGGGCTCTGGTTTGAGTAACCTACTAAAATCTGCATCATCAAATAGAAAAACAACGTGAAAAACGATCGATAGGGACAAAAATCAGGGAGAATGATTAATGGGCGAGATCAGGGAATTGATCGATTGATGGACAATTCAGAGCTATACATATACACATACACATGCATATGAATGATCACTCTCTTTCAAAGGTACACATGCTTGATGCTGCNTACACACACATACATATGAATGATCATTCTCTTTCAAAGGTACACATGCTTGATGCTGCAGTTTTGCATCACGAGGATGGATCGTGGACTGTGATAAGTAGTAGTCAAGATCAATAGGTGTCATTGATCCTTCTAATAGTAGACATCATAATNGAATCACGAGGATGGATCGTGGATTGTGATAAGTAGTAGTCAAGATCAATAGGTATCATTGATCCTTCTAATAGTAGACATCATAATACAAACTTTTAGAATATTTTTAGTTTAACCATAAGCATGTTATATATATATATATATGTGGGTGTGTTGATTATCTGTTTAATATATATATATATATATAGATGATATTAACTCGATCCCGAATCGAGAAAAAATCGAATTGAGCTGATTCATAGATACGAAGTGGAAGAAGAGAGAGAGAGAGAGAGAGAGAGAGAAAAAGAGAGAAGTTGAGAAGAGAACCGGAGAGATACGGAAAACATTCACGAATGGAGTCTCCTCCTCCGTCTCCTCATATTACGCTCCCCCATGATTCCAAAACCGCATCTTGAACAAAGCACTGGCCTTCTCCCCACAGGAGAAAGAAAATCATAATTTTCTGGAAAACAAAAGAGAAGAAGGGAGGATCCGCTTTCTCTCTGGCATCACCGAGTTTTCTTTCGTTTCTGTTTCAGTTTGTCTCGGGTATTCTTATCACGCATGTGTTGACTCATGACAAGGCGGAGACCGCTTGAGTCGCTAGAGGACCCGGCAGTGGATGCCGAAGGCGGGGACATGGCCAGGGCAGCCGCGTCGTCCAACCGGAGGAGGACACACCAGCTGCTTCGGCTGGCCCCCAAGGGGATCCGTGGGTGGGTTGTGCTCGTGGCCGTCTTTGCCATGGTCTCCTTCCTGTTGAAGTTCGCCATGGTGAGCCACATGGGAGAGATCGGTGGAAGGGTGGCCATTTATGACCGCGAAGCTCTGGAGGGAGGAGCCATGATAGCAGCAGACGAGGAAGGTTTCGATGCCGTTGCCACCAAGGTAGAGGACGAGAATAGCCACGGCCTTGGGACGCCGAGGATTCAGGAGGTTAGCCCTTCATCGTCTCGATGTTTTTCCCACTACCACCACCCCCCCGCGCCACCCCCAACACCCTCCCGACCCCTCCCCCGCCCCGATTTTTTTGGGACGAAGGGTAGTTTTTTTTTTCATCCTGTTCGGTTGGAATGCATGAACAAATTTGCGCGGGAATGGAGATGATTGGACGATTTTTACAAGAGCAAATTTTCTTTCTTTCTTAGACTCTCTCATCGATATTTTCTTAATTAAACTTTAATTGTTCTATCAGAATGACGAACTGTGGAGGCAGCCGGTTGAACCCGGAAGATATCACAAATGCATCAATCGGTCAAGCCACGAGAAGAGTAAGACTATTCATTTAAGTTTACGTCTACGTTGTTCGGGCGCACTCCCCTAACCGCATTGTCCCTACATAAATAATAATCAGAGAGTGGAAGCACAAACGGCTACCTTCTGGTTCATGCCAATGGCGGATTGAATCAAATGAAGCTCGGGGTAATTGAACTCTCACTCGCACTAATGTCATTCGTTCGGCTTCTTTTTGTTCGAGAAAGTCAGAATTGTTAATTTGTCGAGTTAAGAGTAAACTCTATTTTCATGCAGATAAGTGATATGGTGGCAGTGGCAAAGATCATGAACGCGACGCTTGTTCTCCCCACGCTAGACAGCAGTTCCTTTTGGACGGATTCGAGGTATCCTACGATTTGTAGTTAGAAGTTACATGTGATAATGAATTTGTCTGGTGCGTTGTTGCTCTTTAACGGTGTGCTGAGATTACTTTGTCGGGTTCGATTTTATAGTAATTTTAAAGACCTTTTCGATTGGAAGCATTTCATGGATGTCCTAAAGGACGACATCAACATTGTGGAGTCCCTTCCACCAGGACTTGCTTCAGTGAAAGCCCTCAAGAGGGCACCTGTTTCCTGGTCAAAGGTAACTAAGTGACCACTCGCGGCTGATGCTCCTCGTCGTTCCGATCTATCGGTTCTCAATCGGGTCGGTTTCGTTTTGACACGCAGCCGAGCTATTATAGAAATATGGTGCCCCTATTGCGGAAGAGCAAGGTGATCCATTTCACGCACACGGATTCTCGGCTCGTCAACAACGGCCTCGCTGGTTCGATTCAGAGGCTACGTTGTCGTGCCATGTTCGAGGCACTTCAGTACTCCAAGGACATCGAAGAGCTCGCGAATAAGTTCGTGAAGAGACTGAGGGAGGACAATGAACATTACATTGCCCTTCATTTAAGGTACTAGATCATGATATTGATCCATTGTCTTTCTTTCTCTCTCTCTCTCTCTCTGTTTTTTTTTTAAATAATTCTTTTACGATCTTTTCCATGTTATGGAAACTGACAACTTTCTCTGTGGAATTACACAGATATGAGAAAGACATGCTGGCATTTACAGGATGCAGCCACAACCTCACCTCAGCGGAGTCCGAGGAGCTGAGGGAGATGAGATACAGCGTGAAGCACTGGAAGGATAAGGAGATCAATGGCTGGGAGAAGCGGCACAGGGGTGGCTGCCCCCTGACGCCGAGGGAGGCCGCCCTCCTCCTCGAGGCCTTAGGGTACCCTCCTTCGACCCAAATCTACATCGTAGCCGGTCAGATCTATGGCCAGGAAGGGCTGGGGCCTCTACAGGCCAAGTACCCCAACCTCTACAACCATTTCAATCTGGCAACCAGTGAAGAGGAGCTGAAGCCCTTCCTGAACCACCAGAACAAGCTCGCCGCTTTGGACTACATCATGGCGGTGGAGAGCGACGTTTTCATGTACACGTTCGATGGGAACATGGCCAAGGCCGTGAAGGGTCACCGGAAGATCGAAGGCTTTGGAAAAACCATCAGCCCTTACCAGTATGTATATATATATATATATATGTATATAGATGCTTCCATCTTGATGACAGTGAATCAAACATGTTTACATGCATGCTATGTGTGCTGTCTTACGCTTCGTGCAGGCCTGATTTTGTGAAACTGGTGGATCGTCTAGATAAAGGTTTGATGCCATTTGAGAGGTTCTTAGTGAGGGCGAAGAACCTCCACGTAGGACGGACCGGGTTGCCGGAGCTGAGGAAGTCGGTAGGCAACCATAACTTGAAGTCGGAGGAATCTTTCTACGCCAATCCCTATCCTGGATGCATATGCGACGGGTTCTCCGCGGTGTCGCAGAACGCCAGTCATCCCAAACACTGAGTCGACGACCGACTGGCTAGGATGCGTAGTTTCTTCATTGTGAATACTGACAAATATACGTACCCATACACACCAAGCACATGCCTGCACCTGGGGACTTTAGGGCAGATGAGAATGCAGGAGACACATGACACTGACTTGTTTCAATGGTCAGAGGAAGGAGGAGGAAACAGTTCTTAGGACAGCTAGGATTTAGGGATAAATTTTGGTCTCGAATTTCATAGGTCATTCATTCTTCTGCTCCCCCCCTGAATTTTGTTTAGCAATTAGATCATTTTTTTTTTCTTTTGTGGTTCCTATTTGTCAAACTGTGATAGGAAATCAACTATCTTTCTTTGCATTATTCTGCCTTCTATCTGTTAATAACTGACACCAGAAGTTGTCATGAATGGGTTTATAATTCATTCTGTTTTTCCATTAGAGCCAGGGTTCTGGAAGCCCCAAAAAATTGAATTGGCTCGGCTACCAGACAAACCGTTTTCAGCACAGTGGATCCCTAGGCACAGAAGATTCATGGAGGTGGGTAATGATGATTGGTTTTGATGATCCTAGCAAGCTTCCGAACTAATAAATTGCAGCAACACCGAGAATACGCGATACACAGAAGATGCCCGGGGATATTGCAGAAGAAGAAACCCTTCCTCCTCCCCCTGCGGTTGCACATAGATAGAGAACTAGAGACGCATATTGAACTGCCAACCTAACCGAATTGAACATAAAAAATTTGGTTTGGAATGAACCGGTTATCATATAGTATGCTTTTTTAGGTAAAGCGGTGCGGTTAGGTCCTAAATTCAAATGGTTTGATTAATCGATTCCAACTGTTAAACCATGTTTAAAAAAATATTTTAAATATAATAAAAATAAAATATAAATATAT
>CXYZ01009678.1:493468-517809 GCA_900006705.1 Sonneratia caseolaris | reverse complement strand
TTAAATTAAACATAAAATATAAATATAAGTCTAGTAAAATAAAATAAGTATATTATAATGATTTTTTATTTTTTATTTTTTATTTTAAGTTGGTCGGTTTTCTCATTGGTTAAATTGGATTTGCTGGTTTGATCGGGAACCGATTGGTTCAACTGAATTTGATCTAATTTAAAGTGTAATTGGATAATTTATGAGAACCGAACCGGGTCAGTGACTGGTTCCTAGTTGAACCGTCCGACCGGTCTAGTTTCTAAAACTATGCTTGTGATCCCATCTCCTCCTCCTCCTCTTCTTCTTCTTCCTCCTCCTCCTCTCATCACATCTCTCTCTCTCTCTCTATCTCTCTCCTTTTAGTATGAACTTTAATAGAATTCACTTAGTCGATATTAATATAATATATATATATATATATATAATAAGATCATTATCTTTAATATCTAAACTATCCGATTTATTCCACATTCAAAGTCGTTTTGTTTTATAATGACAAGTACAGATTTCCGACTCTCATAAAGTTAAAGAATTAATCACATGCTTCTGGAAATGAACGGGAGAATGATTGTGTTATTGCAACAGCCGATGAGATCTTCAATCCCTAAATAAGCAGCCAACGCATGCTCTAATTTTATTCAAGCAAAACTCATCATTGGATCTCCAATTTTTCCTTCTTCCCACCTCCTCTCTCTCTCTCTCTCTCTATATATATATGTATATATGTAATACAATATACATTTTTCCTCTGGTTCCCCCAAGAATAGGAAAAGGGAGGGGGAGACGAAGGAGAAGAAGAAGAACTGGATATGTATTTTAGTCGTGCATACCCCATGTAATGACGTTATAAGCTTAAGCGCTGAATAGATTATATGGTAATAAGTCTGAACGTAAAATACCAATTAGGGTTCAGCAAAAGTCTGAGCCACTGACCTCCGTGTGCAGATCCAAAATTCCTCATCCTTTCTTGTGCTTCCTTTGAATTGGGCATCGGAACGATCTCTCCTGGGCTGATGCTGGCGAACATCGTGACGATTGAGTGATCTAAGAGCCGCTGAAGGAGGTATCCAAAGGGATAGCATGATCCAAAAGTCGACACAGTTTTTTTTTCCTGGTTTCCCTTAGATCACCTAAATCCTTCTTCTTTCAAGATGAACTGATTCTTCTCGATGAAATGGGATCAATGCGATCCCTTTGGATGCCTCCTCCATTTGCAGTAGTCTCTCTCTCTCTCTCTCTCTCTCTCTCTCTCTCTCTCCCCTTCTCGCACTTGAAGATGTTTGCAGAGGAAAGTGCGAAGAGACCCGTATGTCCAACTAAATAAAATCATTGGAAAAAGTGCTTTTGATACCGTGGAATGATTCTTTACCTCAAATTGACAAGTTTCGGGTTCGGCTTATTATATACATATATATATATATATATATATGAACCTAACTCCTTTTAATTTATTATCCTTTGTCACTACCCCATACTAAATTCACTGCCAGAAACAGGAATTGCAGCCACCAAGAGCTAACACATGGCCCTCTTTTTAGTAGACACAAGACGATCCCAAACAAACCAGAGGAAATTGGGAGGTTTTCGAGTTGGTGGGTCAGCCAGCCCCACAATTTCTGGTTCTTAGTTGTAAAATCCCAGCAAGTTGGGGTTGATGTTATGATAATAATAATAATACTTTCACGAAATCAAAANAACAAACCAGAGGAAATTGGGAGGTTTTCGAGTTGGTGGGTCAGCCAGCCCCACAATTTTCTGGTTCTTAGTTGGAAAATCCCAGCAAGTTGGGGTTGATGTTATAATAATAATAATAATACTTTCACGAAATCAAAATTAACATTTTCATCTATAGTGTCGTCGGATCGTTGAAGCTCCGCCTTGTGGAGGAGTATATATTGCCAGTGCGCCGCTCCTTATTTTACAAGGAATGACTTAGATAAGAAACTATATATATATACACACACACACTCACACGTATATATATATAGAGAGAGAGGATCCTCCTTTACGTGCAATTCCTTAGCTGCATTGACATGTGATCTCCCCAAATTCAAGGGATGCAATTAGTACTACAAGGATAAGTCGTACGTCAAGTCTTCAAACCATCTTGTTCGCATATCGATCATTTTATCCGTCTTGACTAAAGGCAATCGAATTTCTCTAGATGTGGTGGTAGCTGGCTCTAAAAAATTAAAAATAAATAAATAAATAAAAAGGTTGGAATAATAGTTGATGATATGATCATATGTCGACCCTAAAGAGACAGTACCACGTACACATTTGGATCCGAAGGCGCAATCCAACTGCCGGGGATTCGGTCCATATATTTTTCTTGGTCAGATAGATGACACATATGATTATGTGTCACTTTTCAAAAGGTACATTTTTCTACTTAATTTTTACCGATGAAAAAATTCATGATTATTGAGGACTTATATGTTAGTGGATAGATTTTAAGAAGACCAATTAAATTAGCCAAGATCCATCAAAATTCTTGATATTAGATAGTGCAAGTAGAATAAATATAAGACGCAACACTTCACTTTCGAATTTCACTCCCAAACGGGTATAAGGAGACTTGGTCATTGGCGGAGGGAGAACAGAGTTTGACGCCATTGTAAATATAGAAATAAGAAGTAATATATTCAATTCTTATTAATAAAATCTCCGCATTCTCAATGAAGTCACACGTCTGGACTCGTACTCTAAAATGCCTATCACGTATATTCTACAGTTTGTGACCCGAACAATTAGTCAATTCATATGCAGCAGTTAGATGTGGAACAATTTGATAATCAACTACATATGCATTTTTAGGTAGAGACTGAGGCTCGTGGGTCTCGAATAGGCCGATAAGATAAAAAGAAAGTAATATAATTCAATTGCTCATGAGTATTTTGACTGAAACGAGAAATTATTCAGACTGTGTACACATATAAAAATTGTTGACACTTGACCCATCGTGGTGGGTTGGAGTGCTAGATCTTGTCCGCCCTAGTTGGAGCATTACATGGACCACAGCCACAAATTCCTGGCCTTCCATGGTGCGCACTCTTTCGATGCCCCCACCCTCTCTTGGAATTACTAAATACATAACCATACTCCGAGAGATAGACGATCGATTTATCTTCCAATTTAAATCCGTACGTCGCTTGACCTTTTCAAACGAGGCGCATGATCCTTTGCTCGTAAACAGTTCCCGACTGATAACTGCACAAGTCGGACCTAATATAACGTGTTACCAGAGAGTGTTGGAGACTGGTCCGGTCACGTCCATTCACGAGAAGGGGTCTACGTCTGTCTCTTCTCTGGGGCACATAGATGTGACTTCCACCAAGCAACTATGTGCCATTAACATGGCATGGAGGACTTCTTTTTTCTTTCTTTGGTTTATGGAAGTGTGCGTCCTGAGAACCATTAGCTCCTCCGGCGGCCCGTTCAGTACGTACCGTCACCAGAGGATCGACCCCTCAAAATCGCGCATGCACGATCCCCCCCCGTGGAGTTGAGTGCGCTCTTGATCATCTCTTCCAATTACTTTCGGGATTCAAATTTTCATAGAATGCTTAGAATTTTGTATCTATTCTCTTCCTACGATCAAGCAACTTAGATGGTAAAAACCATCTTTAAAAAGGAAAAAAAAAAGAGGTCTAGTGTCCCTTCTCTAATGAAAAAATGTTCATGATGACTTGGAAATTTTTATCCCGAAATATATCAATTGACTCCAACCTCAACTGGTGCGAGGCTGAGTTTCTATGATATATGTACGCTCTAAGAAGGAAAGGTGCTGGCACAAAGATGGGGACTGAGGAGAAACAAGGTGGTGAGGAAACACCAATGGATGAAAATTCTTACCACTCTTCACCAGCCAAAAAAAAATAAAAATAAAAATAATATCACAACTTCTTCATTTTAGATTGATAACATAAACTATTATATTAACAAATTTCTCTCATTCAGTCAAATTATATTTAAAATTACAAAAATTAAGTATATATATATATAGATAATTACAGTTTACTTTTTTTTACACTTAAATTATATATATTTTAAAATAAAATTTTCAGTTTTATACTTTTGATTTTGTAATATATTTGAGATCTAATTATAACGATTAACATGGCATAATAACATACATGTTGATAAGTTGTTGACACGGTATAATTACATATTAATACATTATTGATATTGCGACATTTGGCTAATCCGCCGTGATGATGTGGCAAAAAAAAAAATATGCCAATGTGTCATGACATGTGACGTTGTTAAATATCACATCAGTAAATTGTTAAAATTAAGATTTAAGTAAATTACGGAACCAAATTAAGAAAATCCATAAAATTTCTATTATATGTTCCCAAATATATATAGATATATGTGTGTGTGTGTGAATGTGCAGAACAAACACAAAAAAAAGTCATAATAATGAAAGCATCGAGAAGTCTACCTACCTAAAATTTCAAAGTGATGAGAATCCACAGTGACACCCCTCTTTTTTTTTTCTTTATTTCCCTATTTAAGCTTGACAACACAAAATTCTTCATAATGCTTGAGTGGTCCCAAAAAGCTTAAAACGTTATGGAATAGCATTCCTGACTCATTGAATGTCTTGGAAGAGACCATTGGACCACGGTGCATTGCCATCATTCTGCTGTCATACATTTGAAGAGAGGGGATGATCATCATTCACTGCTCTGTCCATCAATTTAAACAACCTTAGCTGGAAAACTGCTGTGTCTTGCATGCAATCGAAATAGAAAAAAGGAAATTCCACGCAAGTGTTGGGAGCATAGGTCAAGAACTTCTTGTAAAACGCATCCCCCTAAAGTTAAAAAGAAAAAAGAAAAATTAAAATCGTCTGTGATAGGTTCTCGTCTAGGGTTCGGTTTTCCCAGATCGATATAGGTCTGGCCTGATCGGGTTTGCATTACTCGGTGACTGTTTTGTTGCGATAATTCATCATATGTTCGTAGCTTGGTTAGGCATCGGTAGCAATTGGTTACTTATCTCAACAATAAAGGCAGAAGATAAGAGGCGCACCGGTGTGCATGTGCCATAATTAATGCCTAGGCTTTGATGGGTCCACGATTTCTCTTTCTCACTTGCATGTCACAATTTGCATGGTAAAAGCTCAAGAGTCGCTTGCATAATTTTGATTAATCGTCTTCTTTTTCTTCTCTTATATCAATAATTAATTTTTCCGGTTATAAATAATATTCATATATAGTCATAGGTATAATAAAAGGGATAGGAAGAAGAGGAGGGCAGTATATGACATGAAAAATCCAACCAACGAGAATTGTGATTGAAACTTCTTAGTTTTCAATCAATAATTATTTAATTATGCCAAATTCCTTCTCTTGTTCCCTCTTTTGCTGCATGCATGATCACATGGATTCAATTAAGAAGGGTCGGTCTGATTATATAAAGGAAGGTTCAGTTAGTGCCGAGGACAATGTCTCTACCCCCACCACGTCTCCGAACTTCTTTAGCACCAAAAGGAGTTGTGGCATCCTAAGATCATCACTAGGAGATTTCAGACACACGGCCGGGTCGAGGTTGTCAATAATATATGTGTCTGGCCATATCTGTATATAGATCACGTAAAGCTCTTAGCTTTTCGAGCATCGGGTTGTGTTCTCAATCACAGGAGGAAATTAAAGGCCGCGGAAGTGATTCAGCTGTCGCCTTAAATCCCTCCAATGATCGCGCCCCATCAATTAGGTCATGTCGTCGTTCCTGCAGCGCCGTGACCGACGTTCGGTTTCATCCGATTGATCACACCTAATCAATGTGAGAGTCGATGAATTGGTACATATATGAAGAACATAATTCGCAAGCCTTAGGACATTAGAGAGGGGGGGAAAACAAATAAAGTATGAGAAGCACTTAGCAGCTGCAAAAGGAATCGCAAATGTTAAATTAAAATCTTCGGTTGCATGCACCATCCGTCGTAAATTTCGTCATCTATAGTCATTTCACGGACGCATAACCAACTTCAGTCATGGCAATTTCTCATCAAAAGTCGGGAAAAGGCCATTTCATGAAATACTTTCTCCCGAATTACGATGATCATGACAGAGGGCATCTCATTTTAGAAGCATCCGAAATTCATGCTCTCTTCTTTTAATCATGTTACCCCAGAAACTTCACCCGTCCTTTTAGTCGACTGGGTCAATTGTGAATCGACCACCAACAACAATTCAACTCTACTGGCCCGGGAAAAAAGGGACTTTTCACTATAGTTAAATGATTCTATATGTGCACATATATTTAAGATATTATATATATATATACATATATATGTATTACGTCACATATATTCAACGCGCTTAAGAGATGCTCATGACTTGCGATTATGTCTTTGCATAACGAATTCTTACAGATGTCATCGAGGTGTCATGCGTGTTTACACATGCTCGTATGCATGTGTAGAGGTCTTTTAGAGGTTGACTGTGCTAGCACCAAGTTAGATTGGCAGCCCTTTGGTCTCTGTTACTCATTACAAGAACTCAATAATCNAAATAAATAAATAAATAAAAAGGTTGGAATAATAGTTGATGATATGATCATATGTCGACCCTAAAGAGACAGTACCACGTACACATTTGGATCCGAAGGCGCAATCCAACTGCCGGGGATTCGGTCCATATATTTTTCTTGGTCAGATAGATGACACATATGATTATGTGTCACTTTTCAAAAGGTACATTTTTCTACTTAATTTTTACCGATGAAAAAATTCATGATTATTGAGGACTTATATGTTAGTGGATAGATTTTAAGAAGACCAATTAAATTAGCCAAGATCCATCAAAATTCTTGATATTAGATAGTGCAAGTAGAATAAATATAAGACGCAACACTTCACTTTCGAATTTCACTCCCAAACGGGTATAAGGAGACTTGGTCATTGGCGGAGGGAGAACAGAGTTTGACGCCATTGTGAATATAGAAATAAGAAGTAATATATTCAATTCTTATTAATAAAATCTCCGCATTCTCAATGAAGTCACACGTCTGGACTCGTACTCTAAAATGCCTATCACGTATATTCTACAGTTTGTGACCCGAACAATTAGTCAATTCATATGCAGCAGTTAGATGTGGAACAATTTGATAATCAACTACATATGCATTTTTAGGTCGAGACTGAGGCTCGTGGGTCTCGAATAGGCCGATAAGATAAAAAGAAAGTAATATAATTCAATTGCTCATGAGTATTTTGACTGAAACGAGAAATTATTCAGACTGTGTACACATATAAAAATTGTTGACACTTGACCCATCGTGGTGGGTTGGAGTGCTAGATCTTGTCCGCCCTAGTTGGAGCATTACATGGACCACAGCCACAAATTCCTGGCCTTCCATGGTGCGCACTCTTTCGATGCCCCCACCCTCTCTTGGAATTACTAAATACATAACCATACTCCGAGAGATAGACGATCGATTTATCTTCCAATTTAAATCCGTACGTCGCTTGACCTTTTCAAACGAGGCGCATGATCCTTTGCTCGTAAACAGTTCCCGACTGATAACTGCACAAGTCGGACCTAATATAACGTGTTACCAGAGAGTGTTGGAGACTGGTCCGGTCACGTCCATTCACGAGAAGGGGTCTACGTCTGTCTCTTCTCTGGGGCACATAGATGTGACTTCCACCAAGCAACTATGTGCCATTAACATGGCATGGAGGACTTCTTTTTTCTTTCTTTGGTTTATGGAAGTGTGCGTCCTGAGAACCATTAGCTCCTCCGGCGGCCCGTTCAGTACGTACCGTCACCAGAGGATCGACCCCTCAAAATCGCGCATGCACGATCCCCCCCCGTGGAGTTGAGTGCGCTCTTGATCATCTCTTCCAATTACTTTCGGGATTCAAATTTTCATAGAATGCTTAGAATTTTGTATCTATTCTCTTCCTACGATCAAGCAACTTAGATGGTAAAAACCATCTTTAAAAAGGAAAAAAAAAAGAGGTCTAGTGTCCCTTCTCTAATGAAAAAATGTTCATGATGACTTGGAAATTTTTATCCCGAAATATATCAATTGACTCCAACCTCAACTGGTGCGAGGCTGAGTTTCTATGATATATGTACGCTCTAAGAAGGAAAGGTGCTGGCACAAAGATGGGGACTGAGGAGAAACAAGGTGGTGAGGAAACACCAATGGATGAAAATTCTTACCACTCTTCACCAGCCAAAAAAAAATAAAAATAAAAATAATATCACAACTTCTTCATTTTAGATTGATAACATAAACTATTATATTAACAAATTTCTCTCATTCAGTCAAATTATATTTAAAATTACAAAAATTAAGTATATATATATATAGATAATTACAGTTTACTTTTTTTTACACTTAAATTATATATATTTTAAAATAAAATTTTCAGTTTTATACTTTTGATTTTGTAATATATTTGAGATCTAATTATAACGATTAACATGGCATAATAACATACATGTTGATAAGTTGTTGACACGGTATAATTACATATTAATACATTATTGATATTGCGACATTTGGCTAATCCGCCGTGATGATGTGGCAAAAAAAAAAATATGCCAATGTGTCATGACATGTGACGTTGTTAAATATCACATCAGTAAATTGTTAAAATTAAGATTTAAGTAAATTACGGAACCAAATTAAGAAAATCCATAAAATTTCTATTATATGTTCCCAAATATATATAGATATATGTGTGTGTGTGTGAATGTGCAGAACAAACACAAAAAAAAGTCATAATAATGAAAGCATCGAGAAGTCTACCTACCTAAAATTTCAAAGTGATGAGAATCCACAGTGACACCCCTCTTTTTTTTTTCTTTATTTCCCTATTTAAGCTTGACAACACAAAATTCTTCATAATGCTTGAGTGGTCCCAAAAAGCTTAAAACGTTATGGAATAGCATTCCTGACTCATTGAATGTCTTGGAAGAGACCATTGGACCACGGTGCATTGCCATCATTCTGCTGTCATACATTTGAAGAGAGGGGATGATCATCATTCACTGCTCTGTCCATCAATTTAAACAACCTTAGCTGGAAAACTGCTGTGTCTTGCATGCAATCGAAATAGAAAAAAGGAAATTCCACGCAAGTGTTGGGAGCATAGGTCAAGAACTTCTTGTAAAACGCATCCCCCTAAAGTTAAAAAGAAAAAAGAAAAATTAAAATCGTCTGTGATAGGTTCTCGTCTAGGGTTCGGTTTTCCCAGATCGATATAGGTCTGGCCTGATCGGGTTTGCATTACTCGGTGACTGTTTTGTTGCGATAATTCATCATATGTTCGTAGCTTGGTTAGGCATCGGTAGCAATTGGTTACTTATCTCAACAATAAAGGCAGAAGATAAGAGGCGCACCGGTGTGCATGTGCCATAATTAATGCCTAGGCTTTGATGGGTCCACGATTTCTCTTTCTCACTTGCATGTCACAATTTGCATGGTAAAAGCTCAAGAGTCGCTTGCATAATTTTGATTAATCGTCTTCTTTTTCTTCTCTTATATCAATAATTAATTTTTCCGGTTATAAATAATATTCATATATAGTCATAGGTATAATAAAAGGGATAGGAAGAAGAGGAGGGCAGTATATGACATGAAAAATCCAACCAACGAGAATTGTGATTGAAACTTCTTAGTTTTCAATCAATAATTATTTAATTATGCCAAATTCCTTCTCTTGTTCCCTCTTTTGCTGCATGCATGATCACATGGATTCAATTAAGAAGGGTCGGTCTGATTATATAAAGGAAGGTTCAGTTAGTGCCGAGGACAATGTCTCTACCCCCACCACGTCTCCGAACTTCTTTAGCACCAAAAGGAGTTGTGGCATCCTAAGATCATCACTAGGAGATTTCAGACACACGGCCGGGTCGAGGTTGTCAATAATATATGTGTCTGGCCATATCTGTATATAGATCACGTAAAGCTCTTAGCTTTTCGAGCATCGGGTTGTGTTCTCAATCACAGGAGGAAATTAAAGGCCGCGGAAGTGATTCAGCTGTCGCCTTAAATCCCTCCAATGATCGCGCCCCATCAATTAGGTCATGTCGTCGTTCCTGCAGCGCCGTGACCGACGTTCGGTTTCATCCGATTGATCACACCTAATCAATGTGAGAGTCGATGAATTGGTACATATATGAAGAACATAATTCGCAAGCCTTAGGACATTAGAGAGGGGGGGAAAACAAATAAAGTATGAGAAGCACTTAGCAGCTGCAAAAGGAATCGCAAATGTTAAATTAAAATCTTCGGTTGCATGCACCATCCGTCGTAAATTTCGTCATCTATAGTCATTTCACGGACGCATAACCAACTTCAGTCATGGCAATTTCTCATCAAAAGTCGGGAAAAGGCCATTTCATGAAATACTTTCTCCCGAATTACGATGATCATGACAGAGGGCATCTCATTTTAGAAGCATCCGAAATTCATGCTCTCTTCTTTTAATCATGTTACCCCAGAAACTTCACCCGTCCTTTTAGTCGACTGGGTCAATTGTGAATCGACCACCAACAACAATTCAACTCTACTGGCCCGGGAAAAAAGGGACTTTTCACTATAGTTAAATGATTCTATATGTGCACATATATTTAAGATATTATATATATATATACATATATATGTATTACGTCACATATATTCAACGCGCTTAAGAGATGCTCATGACTTGCGATTATGTCTTTGCATAACGAATTCTTACAGATGTCATCGAGGTGTCATGCGTGTTTACACATGCTCGTATGCATGTGTAGAGGTCTTTTAGAGGTTGACTGTGCTAGCACCAAGTTAGATTGGCAGCCCTTTGGTCTCTGTTACTCATTACAAGAACTCAATAATCTCAAACTGGTGGTCCTGAGAAAATGAAGGGTTTTAGTATGTGGTCTTGGTGAGGGTTGCACATGTTTTGGAGAAGTGGGTGAGCAACAAGTTGTCCAATGTATTTGGCTTATATGAAAAGAGGATTTGTTGTGTAATCACACAACTCTCAATTTAAAATTAAGATATTTTAAAATTTATTTCTTATTAGTAGGATTTCTCATGTCACTATATATATTCTTTTCTTTCTCCAGTTTCATTCTAATATCATGACATTATTCTACAAAGTTGGGAAAATTTCGGTTAGTTTAACTTCTAGAAAGCTTGGCACATCTCTTTTGGAGTGGCCATCCCTGCTTCCCCTTTAGTTGGCCTCTTTCCCTATTCGACATGGTAATCATCATCTTTGCTTTTGAAAAGGAGAGTAACTGAATAATTCATGCTCCCCATTTCAAAAAAGATTGTATGGAGAATGGAAGAGCAACAGGACTTCGTGTCTCATCATGAAGAGAACTTTAGTTTTCATCCGACGAGGGGGCAAGAAAAGTTGTGGCTGACTCCATTTCTACGATTTGATCAAAACCCTATTACTAGCTAGCCATAGTCCAGGTCTGTGCAAGAAACATATGAGGTAGGTATCCTACTTATTATTAAGGAGGCAGATGGGAAGCGATAATTAGCTAGATAATCGATCTCATGATCTAAAGGGGTGGATTTCACGTGCTGATATGGTCGACAAGTATCGTAGTTATAACAAAAGGACGGCTAGCTTAAGAATTTAGGGATAGATCGCCTATATATGGCAGTGCCTGACATGGGCTTGGAAGGGTAAAAGTTGATTCCCCACATTGCTAAAATTGGCTGGTGCATCTTTGAAAGAACACATGCATGAGCATCAATCTCATTTTCACACCCAACCCCATCTAATGATCGAGCAAGCAAACACAACTGGGACATTCTAACCCTGCTATGTCCTCTCTCATTTGAGTGATTGAGACTGTTCGAACTTTAGGCACCAGCATCCATGTCGACCATCTCGAATAAAGATGATGGTATTTGCAATCGCTAGCAATAGGTCCGATGGAGTAGTGAAAGAGACGATAACAACCAACACTGACACCTGAGGTTCCATGCTCATAATCCATAGATAATTACAGGAGCTATGAAGTGATTTGCTCGGTTCGCACACGTCACCGAGCGTCGAATTTAAATAACGCGTGTATTGAGCAATCCACCCGCTGAGAAGCTCCTTCCAAATTGAAATTCACTTATGGGCCGATACAAGGCCCAATTTCGGTTAAAGCAGTCGGGGGCCTAATTTTCTTGGGTAGGATGGGCCTGATGTTAACATTATTAATTAGAGGAATCGCCACAATTGAACCTATAATCATGAAGGGTGCCTCCTCCGCCTTGAACAGTCTTAGTTTGAATCTCATAATTGAAAGAAAAATCATCATTGAGAGAGTTCCACTGTTGGTGAAAAATACATGGTTCGAATGCGGATATAGAGTTTTTTTTTTTTTTTATCATTTTGTGCTGCCGACTTACTAGGGGCCCAACCTCAGCACCTATTATTAGATCGACGATTCTTGGATCACATGTCAAAGAAAATGCATAGCATGTGCAGATATTTGCTAGTAGTGGGTATGTTCTGAGTTGGGTCCCCATGAGGACAATCCTAAGGTTGTCATACTGGTTTTACCTGACAACTTGGGCCTCGATCCATGTAAAAGAATTTGTAGCATTGAAAGTGGTAATTCATGAACGTAGTAGGGAGGGGAAATTCTCGAGAGGGAAAGCTTAAGACAACAAAATGGGATCCGGATGGACGTTTTGGATTACCCTGTGAGATGAGACCGTATCCTCCCTGCCTGCCCACCCTTTCTAAATCTCAGGCTCAATCAGAGAGAGCTATGGAAGAGAGAGGAAGCCTTCTGGTCTCTCAAAGCAACTGAGGAAATAGAGCAAAAATCCCAACTTTCCCCATAAAAGTTTAGTCTTTTAAGTTCTCTCCATACACTCCATAGATAGATAGTTATACGGGGCTTTCATCACAATGTCATCATCCCATTCCCCTGTTCTCAATCTCGCCGGGGACCCCGTTCCCGGCAAGCACCCTTCCTCTGAGATCCAGCCCGAGAACATGGCATCCTCTCCACCGGCTGAATGCGTCGTCAAGGTGGCCGACGTCGGTGTGGTGCCCCCGCTGAAAGGGCATGGAGAGGACCAGGCGGGCAGGGATGGGAAGGATTGCAGGATATGCCACCTGAGCCTTGACCCACCGAGCCAAGAAGAGCCAACCATGGGAGGCCCCATTGAGCTCGGCTGCGCCTGCAAGGACGACTTGGCGGCGGCTCACAGGCACTGCGCCGAAGCTTGGTTCAGGATCAAGGGCAACTTGTGAGTCCACGTTACCCTCTCCAGTTTCCTTTTCCTTCTTCTCTGTTCCCTTTTGGATATTATTTTTCCGTATTAATAATTAAAAGATTTGGAAAGATTATACATANAGAGAGAGAGGATCCTCCTTTACGTGCAATTCCTTAGCTGCATTGACATGTGATCTCCCCAAATTCAAGGGATGCAATTAGTACTACAAGGATAAGTCGTACGTCAAGTCTTCAAACCATCTTGTTCGCATATCGATCATTTTATCCGTCTTGACTAAAGGCAATTGAATTTCTCTAGATGTGGTGGTAGCTGGCTCTAAAAAATTAAAAATAAATAAATAAATAAATAAAAAGGTTGGAATAATAGTTGATGATATGATCATATGTCGACCCTAAAGAGACAGTACCACGTACACATTTGGATCCGAAGGCGCAATCCAACTGCCGGGGATTCGGTCCATATATTTTTCTTGGTCAGATAGATGACACATATGATTATGTGTCACTTTTCAAAAGGTACATTTTTCTACTTAATTTTTACCGATGAAAAAATTCATGATTATTGAGGACTTATATGTTAGTGGATAGATTTTAAGAAGACCAATTAAATTAGCCAAGATCCATCAAAATTCTTGATATTAGATAGTGCAAGTAGAATAAATATAAGACGCAACACTTCACTTTCGAATTTCACTCCCAAACGGGTATAAGGAGACTTGGTCATTGGCGGAGGGAGAACAGAGTTTGACGCCATTGTAAATATAGAAATAAGAAGTAATATATTCAATTCTTATTAATAAAATCTCCGCATTCTCAATGAAGTCACACGTCTGGACTCGTACTCTAAAATGCCTATCACGTATATTCTACAGTTTGTGACCCGAACAATTAGTCAATTCATATGCAGCAGTTAGATGTGGAACAATTTGATAATCAACTACATATGCATTTTTAGGTAGAGACTGAGGCTCGTGGGTCTCGAATAGGCCGATAAGATAAAAAGAAAGTAATATAATTCAATTGCTCATGAGTATTTTGACTGAAACGAGAAATTATTCAGACTGTGTACACATATAAAAATTGTTGACACTTGACCCATCGTGGTGGGTTGGAGTGCTAGATCTTGTCCGCCCTAGTTGGAGCATTACATGGACCACAGCCACAAATTCCTGGCCTTCCATGGTGCGCACTCTTTCGATGCCCCCACCCTCTCTTGGAATTACTAAATACATAACCATACTCCGAGAGATAGACGATCGATTTATCTTCCAATTTAAATCCGTACGTCGCTTGACCTTTTCAAACGAGGCGCATGATCCTTTGCTCGTAAACAGTTCCCGACTGATAACTGCACAAGTCGGACCTAATATAACGTGTTACCAGAGAGTGTTGGAGACTGGTCCGGTCACGTCCATTCACGAGAAGGGGTCTACGTCTGTCTCTTCTCTGGGGCACATAGATGTGACTTCCACCAAGCAACTATGTGCCATTAACATGGCATGGAGGACTTCTTTTTTCTTTCTTTGGTTTATGGAAGTGTGCGTCCTGAGAACCATTAGCTCCTCCGGCGGCCCGTTCAGTACGTACCGTCACCAGAGGATCGACCCCTCAAAATCGCGCATGCACGATCCCCCCCCGTGGAGTTGAGTGCGCTCTTGATCATCTCTTCCAATTACTTTCGGGATTCAAATTTTCATAGAATGCTTAGAATTTTGTATCTATTCTCTTCCTACGATCAAGCAACTTAGATGGTAAAAACCATCTTTAAAAAGGAAAAAAAAAAGAGGTCTAGTGTCCCTTCTCTAATGAAAAAATGTTCATGATGACTTGGAAATTTTTATCCCGAAATATATCAATTGACTCCAACCTCAACTGGTGCGAGGCTGAGTTTCTATGATATATGTACGCTCTAAGAAGGAAAGGTGCTGGCACAAAGATGGGGACTGAGGAGAAACAAGGTGGTGAGGAAACACCAATGGATGAAAATTCTTACCACTCTTCACCAGCCAAAAAAAAATAAAAATAAAAATAATATCACAACTTCTTCATTTTAGATTGATAACATAAACTATTATATTAACAAATTTCTCTCATTCAGTCAAATTATATTTAAAATTACAAAAATTAAGTATATATATATATAGATAATTACAGTTTACTTTTTTTTACACTTAAATTATATATATTTTAAAATAAAATTTTCAGTTTTATACTTTTGATTTTGTAATATATTTGAGATCTAATTATAACGATTAACATGGCATAATAACATACATGTTGATAAGTTGTTGACACGGTATAATTACATATTAATACATTATTGATATTGCGACATTTGGCTAATCCGCCGTGATGATGTGGCAAAAAAAAAAATATGCCAATGTGTCATGACATGTGACGTTGTTAAATATCACATCAGTAAATTGTTAAAATTAAGATTTAAGTAAATTACGGAACCAAATTAAGAAAATCCATAAAATTTCTATTATATGTTCCCAAATATATATAGATATATGTGTGTGTGTGTGAATGTGCAGAACAAACACAAAAAAAAGTCATAATAATGAAAGCATCGAGAAGTCTACCTACCTAAAATTTCAAAGTGATGAGAATCCACAGTGACACCCCTCTTTTTTTTTTCTTTATTTCCCTATTTAAGCTTGACAACACAAAATTCTTCATAATGCTTGAGTGGTCCCAAAAAGCTTAAAACGTTATGGAATAGCATTCCTGACTCATTGAATGTCTTGGAAGAGACCATTGGACCACGGTGCATTGCCATCATTCTGCTGTCATACATTTGAAGAGAGGGGATGATCATCATTCACTGCTCTGTCCATCAATTTAAACAACCTTAGCTGGAAAACTGCTGTGTCTTGCATGCAATCGAAATAGAAAAAAGGAAATTCCACGCAAGTGTTGGGAGCATAGGTCAAGAACTTCTTGTAAAACGCATCCCCCTAAAGTTAAAAAGAAAAAAGAAAAATTAAAATCGTCTGTGATAGGTTCTCGTCTAGGGTTCGGTTTTCCCAGATCGATATAGGTCTGGCCTGATCGGGTTTGCATTACTCGGTGACTGTTTTGTTGCGATAATTCATCATATGTTCGTAGCTTGGTTAGGCATCGGTAGCAATTGGTTACTTATCTCAACAATAAAGGCAGAAGATAAGAGGCGCACCGGTGTGCATGTGCCATAATTAATGCCTAGGCTTTGATGGGTCCACGATTTCTCTTTCTCACTTGCATGTCACAATTTGCATGGTAAAAGCTCAAGAGTCGCTTGCATAATTTTGATTAATCGTCTTCTTTTTCTTCTCTTATATCAATAATTAATTTTTCCGGTTATAAATAATATTCATATATAGTCATAGGTATAATAAAAGGGATAGGAAGAAGAGGAGGGCAGTATATGACATGAAAAATCCAACCAACGAGAATTGTGATTGAAACTTCTTAGTTTTCAATCAATAATTATTTAATTATGCCAAATTCCTTCTCTTGTTCCCTCTTTTGCTGCATGCATGATCACATGGATTCAATTAAGAAGGGTCGGTCTGATTATATAAAGGAAGGTTCAGTTAGTGCCGAGGACAATGTCTCTACCCCCACCACGTCTCCGAACTTCTTTAGCACCAAAAGGAGTTGTGGCATCCTAAGATCATCACTAGGAGATTTCAGACACACGGCCGGGTCGAGGTTGTCAATAATATATGTGTCTGGCCATATCTGTATATAGATCACGTAAAGCTCTTAGCTTTTCGAGCATCGGGTTGTGTTCTCAATCACAGGAGGAAATTAAAGGCCGCGGAAGTGATTCAGCTGTCGCCTTAAATCCCTCCAATGATCGCGCCCCATCAATTAGGTCATGTCGTCGTTCCTGCAGCGCCGTGACCGACGTTCGGTTTCATCCGATTGATCACACCTAATCAATGTGAGAGTCGATGAATTGGTACATATATGAAGAACATAATTCGCAAGCCTTAGGACATTAGAGAGGGGGGGAAAACAAATAAAGTATGAGAAGCACTTAGCAGCTGCAAAAGGAATCGCAAATGTTAAATTAAAATCTTCGGTTGCATGCACCATCCGTCGTAAATTTCGTCATCTATAGTCATTTCACGGACGCATAACCAACTTCAGTCATGGCAATTTCTCATCAAAAGTCGGGAAAAGGCCATTTCATGAAATACTTTCTCCCGAATTACGATGATCATGACAGAGGGCATCTCATTTTAGAAGCATCCGAAATTCATGCTCTCTTCTTTTAATCATGTTACCCCAGAAACTTCACCCGTCCTTTTAGTCGACTGGGTCAATTGTGAATCGACCACCAACAACAATTCAACTCTACTGGCCCGGGAAAAAAGGGACTTTTCACTATAGTTAAATGATTCTATATGTGCACATATATTTAAGATATTATATATATATATACATATATATGTATTACGTCACATATATTCAACGCGCTTAAGAGATGCTCATGACTTGCGATTATGTCTTTGCATAACGAATTCTTACAGATGTCATCGAGGTGTCATGCGTGTTTACACATGCTCGTATGCATGTGTAGAGGTCTTTTAGAGGTTGACTGTGCTAGCACCAAGTTAGATTGGCAGCCCTTTGGTCTCTGTTACTCATTACAAGAACTCAATAATNTGGTCCGGTCACGTCCATTCACGAGAAGGGGTCTACGTCTGTCTCTTCTCTGGGGCACATAGATGTGACTTCCACCAAGCAACTATGTGCCATTAACATGGCATGGAGGACTTCTTTTTTCTTTCTTTGGTTTATGGAAGTGTGCGTCCTGAGAACCATTAGCTCCTCCGGCGGCCCGTTCAGTACGTACCGTCACCAGAGGATCGACCCCTCAAAATCGCGCATGCACGATCCCCCCCCGTGGAGTTGAGTGCGCTCTTGATCATCTCTTCCAATTACTTTCGGGATTCAAATTTTCATAGAATGCTTAGAATTTTGTATCTATTCTCTTCCTACGATCAAGCAACTTAGATGGTAAAAACCATCTTTAAAAAGGAAAAAAAAAAGAGGTCTAGTGTCCCTTCTCTAATGAAAAAATGTTCATGATGACTTGGAAATTTTTATCCCGAAATATATCAATTGACTCCAACCTCAACTGGTGCGAGGCTGAGTTTCTATGATATATGTACGCTCTAAGAAGGAAAGGTGCTGGCACAAAGATGGGGACTGAGGAGAAACAAGGTGGTGAGGAAACACCAATGGATGAAAATTCTTACCACTCTTCACCAGCCAAAAAAAAATAAAAATAAAAATAATATCACAACTTCTTCATTTTAGATTGATAACATAAACTATTATATTAACAAATTTCTCTCATTCAGTCAAATTATATTTAAAATTACAAAAATTAAGTATATATATATATAGATAATTACAGTTTACTTTTTTTTACACTTAAATTATATATATTTTAAAATAAAATTTTCAGTTTTATACTTTTGATTTTGTAATATATTTGAGATCTAATTATAACGATTAACATGGCATAATAACATACATGTTGATAAGTTGTTGACACGGTATAATTACATATTAATACATTATTGATATTGCGACATTTGGCTAATCCGCCGTGATGATGTGGCAAAAAAAAAAATATGCCAATGTGTCATGACATGTGACGTTGTTAAATATCACATCAGTAAATTGTTAAAATTAAGATTTAAGTAAATTACGGAACCAAATTAAGAAAATCCATAAAATTTCTATTATATGTTCCCAAATATATATAGATATATGTGTGTGTGTGTGAATGTGCAGAACAAACACAAAAAAAAGTCATAATAATGAAAGCATCGAGAAGTCTACCTACCTAAAATTTCAAAGTGATGAGAATCCACAGTGACACCCCTCTTTTTTTTTTCTTTATTTCCCTATTTAAGCTTGACAACACAAAATTCTTCATAATGCTTGAGTGGTCCCAAAAAGCTTAAAACGTTATGGAATAGCATTCCTGACTCATTGAATGTCTTGGAAGAGACCATTGGACCACGGTGCATTGCCATCATTCTGCTGTCATACATTTGAAGAGAGGGGATGATCATCATTCACTGCTCTGTCCATCAATTTAAACAACCTTAGCTGGAAAACTGCTGTGTCTTGCATGCAATCGAAATAGAAAAAAGGAAATTCCACGCAAGTGTTGGGAGCATAGGTCAAGAACTTCTTGTAAAACGCATCCCCCTAAAGTTAAAAAGAAAAAAGAAAAATTAAAATCGTCTGTGATAGGTTCTCGTCTAGGGTTCGGTTTTCCCAGATCGATATAGGTCTGGCCTGATCGGGTTTGCATTACTCGGTGACTGTTTTGTTGCGATAATTCATCATATGTTCGTAGCTTGGTTAGGCATCGGTAGCAATTGGTTACTTATCTCAACAATAAAGGCAGAAGATAAGAGGCGCACCGGTGTGCATGTGCCATAATTAATGCCTAGGCTTTGATGGGTCCACGATTTCTCTTTCTCACTTGCATGTCACAATTTGCATGGTAAAAGCTCAAGAGTCGCTTGCATAATTTTGATTAATCGTCTTCTTTTTCTTCTCTTATATCAATAATTAATTTTTCCGGTTATAAATAATATTCATATATAGTCATAGGTATAATAAAAGGGATAGGAAGAAGAGGAGGGCAGTATATGACATGAAAAATCCAACCAACGAGAATTGTGATTGAAACTTCTTAGTTTTCAATCAATAATTATTTAATTATGCCAAATTCCTTCTCTTGTTCCCTCTTTTGCTGCATGCATGATCACATGGATTCAATTAAGAAGGGTCGGTCTGATTATATAAAGGAAGGTTCAGTTAGTGCCGAGGACAATGTCTCTACCCCCACCACGTCTCCGAACTTCTTTAGCACCAAAAGGAGTTGTGGCATCCTAAGATCATCACTAGGAGATTTCAGACACACGGCCGGGTCGAGGTTGTCAATAATATATGTGTCTGGCCATATCTGTATATAGATCACGTAAAGCTCTTAGCTTTTCGAGCATCGGGTTGTGTTCTCAATCACAGGAGGAAATTAAAGGCCGCGGAAGTGATTCAGCTGTCGCCTTAAATCCCTCCAATGATCGCGCCCCATCAATTAGGTCATGTCGTCGTTCCTGCAGCGCCGTGACCGACGTTCGGTTTCATCCGATTGATCACACCTAATCAATGTGAGAGTCGATGAATTGGTACATATATGAAGAACATAATTCGCAAGCCTTAGGACATTAGAGAGGGGGGGAAAACAAATAAAGTATGAGAAGCACTTAGCAGCTGCAAAAGGAATCGCAAATGTTAAATTAAAATCTTCGGTTGCATGCACCATCCGTCGTAAATTTCGTCATCTATAGTCATTTCACGGACGCATAACCAACTTCAGTCATGGCAATTTCTCATCAAAAGTCGGGAAAAGGCCATTTCATGAAATACTTTCTCCCGAATTACGATGATCATGACAGAGGGCATCTCATTTTAGAAGCATCCGAAATTCATGCTCTCTTCTTTTAATCATGTTACCCCAGAAACTTCACCCGTCCTTTTAGTCGACTGGGTCAATTGTGAATCGACCACCAACAACAATTCAACTCTACTGGCCCGGGAAAAAAGGGACTTTTCACTATAGTTAAATGATTCTATATGTGCACATATATTTAAGATATTATATATATATATACATATATATGTATTACGTCACATATATTCAACGCGCTTAAGAGATGCTCATGACTTGCGATTATGTCTTTGCATAACGAATTCTTACAGATGTCATCGAGGTGTCATGCGTGTTTACACATGCTCGTATGCATGTGTAGAGGTCTTTTAGAGGTTGACTGTGCTAGCACCAAGTTAGATTGGCAGCCCTTTGGTCTCTGTTACTCATTACAAGAACTCAATAATCTCAAACTGGTGGTCCTGAGAAAATGAAGGGTTTTAGTATGTGGTCTTGGTGAGGGTTGCACATGTTTTGGAGAAGTGGGTGAGCAACAAGTTGTCCAATGTATTTGGCTTATATGAAAAGAGGATTTGTTGTGTAATCACACAACTCTCAATTTAAAATTAAGATATTTTAAAATTTATTTCTTATTAGTAGGATTTCTCATGTCACTATATATATTCTTTTCTTTCTCCAGTTTCATTCTAATATCATGACATTATTCTACAAAGTTGGGAAAATTTCGGTTAGTTTAACTTCTAGAAAGCTTGGCACATCTCTTTTGGAGTGGCCATCCCTGCTTCCCCTTTAGTTGGCCTCTTTCCCTATTCGACATGGTAATCATCATCTTTGCTTTTGAAAAGGAGAGTAACTGAATAATTCATGCTCCCCATTTCAAAAAAGATTGTATGGAGAATGGAAGAGCAACAGGACTTCGTGTCTCATCATGAAGAGAACTTTAGTTTTCATCCGACGAGGGGGCAAGAAAAGTTGTGGCTGACTCCATTTCTACGATTTGATCAAAACCCTATTACTAGCTAGCCATAGTCCAGGTCTGTGCAAGAAACATATGAGGTAGGTATCCTACTTATTATTAAGGAGGCAGATGGGAAGCGATAATTAGCTAGATAATCGATCTCATGATCTAAAGGGGTGGATTTCACGTGCTGATATGGTCGACAAGTATCGTAGTTATAACAAAAGGACGGCTAGCTTAAGAATTTAGGGATAGATCGCCTATATATGGCAGTGCCTGACATGGGCTTGGAAGGGTAAAAGTTGATTCCCCACATTGCTAAAATTGGCTGGTGCATCTTTGAAAGAACACATGCATGAGCATCAATCTCATTTTCACACCCAACCCCATCTAATGATCGAGCAAGCAAACACAACTGGGACATTCTAACCCTGCTATGTCCTCTCTCATTTGAGTGATTGAGACTGTTCGAACTTTAGGCACCAGCATCCATGTCGACCATCTCGAATAAAGATGATGGTATTTGCAATCGCTAGCAATAGGTCCGATGGAGTAGTGAAAGAGACGATAACAACCAACACTGACACCTGAGGTTCCATGCTCATAATCCATAGATAATTACAGGAGCTATGAAGTGATTTGCTCGGTTCGCACACGTCACCGAGCGTCGAATTTAAATAACGCGTGTATTGAGCAATCCACCCGCTGAGAAGCTCCTTCCAAATTGAAATTCACTTATGGGCCGATACAAGGCCCAATTTGGGTTAAAGCAGTCGGGGGCCTAATTTTCTTGGGTAGGATGGGCCTGATGTTAACATTATTAATTAGAGGAATCGCCACAATTGAACCTATAATCATGAAGGGTGCCTCCTCCGCCTTGAACAGTCTTAGTTTGAATCTCATAATTGAAAGAAAAATCATCATTGAGAGAGTTCCACTGTTGGTGAAAAATACATGGTTCGAATGCGGATATAGAGTTTTTTTTTTTTTTATCATTTTGTGCTGCCGACTTACTAGGGGCCCAACCTCAGCACCTATTATTAGATCGACGATTCTTGGATCACATGTCAAAGAAAATGCATAGCATGTGCAGATATTTGCTAGTAGTGGGTATGTTCTGAGTTGGGTCCCCATGAGGACAATCCTAAGGTTGTCATACTGGTTTTACCTGACAACTTGGGCCTCGATCCATGTAAAAGAATTTGTAGCATTGAAAGTGGTAATTCATGAACGTAGTAGGGAGGGGAAATTCTCGAGAGGGAAAGCTTAAGACAACAAAATGGGATCCGGATGGACGTTTTGGATTACCCTGTGAGATGAGACCGTATCCTCCCTGCCTGCCCACCCTTTCTAAATCTCAGGCTCAATCAGAGAGAGCTATGGAAGAGAGAGGAAGCCTTCTGGTCTCTCAAAGCAACTGAGGAAATAGAGCAAAAATCCCAACTTTCCCCATAAAAGTTTAGTCTTTTAAGTTCTCTCCATACACTCCATAGATAGATAGTTATACGGGGCTTTCATCACAATGTCATCATCCCATTCCCCTGTTCTCAATCTCGCCGGGGACCCCGTTCCCGGCAAGCACCCTTCCTCTGAGATCCAGCCCGAGAACATGGCATCCTCTCCACCGGCTGAATGCGTCGTCAAGGTGGCCGACGTCGGTGTGGTGCCCCCGCTGAAAGGGCATGGAGAGGACCAGGCGGGCAGGGATGGGAAGGATTGCAGGATATGCCACCTGAGCCTTGACCCACCGAGCCAAGAAGAGCCAACCATGGGAGGCCCCATTGAGCTCGGCTGCGCCTGCAAGGACGACTTGGCGGCGGCTCACAGGCACTGCGCCGAAGCTTGGTTCAGGATCAAGGGCAACTTGTGAGTCCACGTTACCCTCTCCAGTTTCCTTTTCCTTCTTCTCTGTTCCCTTTTGGATATTATTTTTCCGTATTAATAATTAAAAGATTTGGAAAGATTATACATATTATAGTAAAAATTGACAATAGTATGATTATAATAATCATTTTTTTAATTATGGAATTTTATCATATTTTGGCACGTGCTTCCAATTTTGGCTAATCATGACTGATCTTATCAATTGTGCGTTCCGAACAAAATCTACCAGTTTGTTGCTATGACACCCTCGTTTCAAACATTCCCTCTCCGTCACCTGCAGGACTTGTGAGATCTGCGGGTCGGTGGCACACAGCGTCTCACTAGCACACGGTTCCGCGTCCCTGGATGCGTGGGAGAACGAGGCAGCGGATCCGGCAGCTGTTATTACCGTTCCGGTGATCGTGCAGCCGAGGGAGAGTCGTCGGAGCTCTTGGCCCGGCCATCGGGTCCTGGGCTTCCTCCTAGCGTGCATGGTCTTCGCATTCATGGTCTCTTGGCTCTTCCGTTTCAATTTTCCCTCGTAATCCAATCGACTCGACTGTTCTTCTGGGAACTCTTTCTACAGATGAGTTTTACAGACTTCAGCGTTGAGATTACTTTATTTTCGGATCACATGTGGGAGCATAGTTTTTTAAACCGGACCGGGCCGGCCGGTTCGACCGGTTCGACCGGAACCGGCCACTCACCCGGTCCGGTCTCACAAACAATCCAATTATTATTTAAATGATGTCAAATTCAATTAAACCAGCCAGTTCTCACTTGAACCAATAAATTTAATTGAACCGATAAATAAATCGGTCAATTTAAAAATAAAAATAAA
>CXYZ01009678.1:415119-493326 GCA_900006705.1 Sonneratia caseolaris | reverse complement strand
TAACATTATAACTATATTAATGATTTTGATTATAAATCATAATTAAATTATAATATTATATCAATTTATTGGAATATTATATTATTAATATTATTATTAAACATGCGGTTCAACCCATTGAACCCCTGGACTGACTCATAAACCCATACCTTGACCGGTTCCCAGCCCGGTCCGGGCTGAATCGATCCGGAGAACAAGCCGTGATTACCGGCTACAGCCCAGAGTGCCTGTCAGTGAAGCCCACTCCCACTCGTGTTCAGTAGTTGTTTACTAAATACAATGGTAAAAAATCCAGTCACCATTATTGATCCAAATTGGGTTGAATCAAAATTTTATCTGATACTTTCCCTCACATTCGATATGTATTATGATGGATAATTTATACCCATATGCTATATATTTTGGATATTTTTTCTTTCTTGATCAAACTAATAAGGAATTCACCATTTGAGATCTTATCTCCTTGATCAAGATATCGGATTTCTATCTAACGATTAAAAAGGTTTTTTTATAAGTAGTTAATGAAAAGAATTTATGTTAAGATGATCTTATTCATAAATGAGTTTATTTGACTTGAGTTAAATTAGTCATAATTTAATGATTTATGTATTACAAAAATACTAATGATGAAATATGATGTACCATGCATATAAGAATACCAAATTTATACATAGAGATCCATGGCATCTATATACTTATAATCTCGAAATAAGAATAAGTAAATCAATATAAATTTATTGAATTGTGGTAATGCTATTTTTTTAATAATTAACTTATAGATTTGAGTATAATAAATACAAAAAAATTAATAATTTATAGATTTTTTTTTTTATGAATGTGAGAAAACACTTTGGCTTGGAATCAGTATTCATCAGAAAATCTTGCCTGAAATCGACAAAAGAATATGAAATTAATGTTAGTAAGGAAGGAATAATGTGAGGGAAGGGGAATGACTGGGGAAGCCACCGGGATCGAGCGTCTTCCCCGACAGCCAACCGGGCATTCAATGGGCACCTACGTGGCCGTCTCACGGTCGGAAGATGGCGCGACCGACATCCCCGTTGTCCGTTTGTACGTAAGAAAAAGGCTCGGATTAGATGTGCCAAGATCAGAGGTAACATGGTATGACAAAACCTATCTTCTAGGCGCTCGTGCTTTTATATTTATAGATTATTCTCCGAGTAAAACCCCTCGTCGGACCTAACATGAGCATCTTCATCAGTTGAAGGGATTCGTGAATCCGATCACTGGAACATGGAATCGGAGTCGAGGTGTACACTTGCGCGGTGGTGAGAGATGCCTAAGACTTTCATCCACGTACAATTGAAATACTGTCATACGATAACTAATCATATATATATGTATGGCCAAAAAATGCTATTTCATTTACACAATGAACTTACTTTTCTCCACTATAAAGTTTTTTTTTTCTAATTAATTCAACCATCTTCGAATTAACTCCATCTTGATATATCAAAATTGCATCCACAACATGTACTCCGCATGCACTACTTCTAGCTAGTGTGAACTTGTTGAACATGGTGGTTTTTGACAATGGAAAGTGCAGTTAACAAGAAGTCATGTCTTCACAATTAAGATTGCTTCTTTAATTCTTCCACTAGGTGTGAACGTGGAGAATGTATGGTCGGAGGAAGATTCTGCCTCTTGATGGATGGATAGATTTAGGCTCAGACACTAAGTTATTTAGAATTCATTGAATTTTTGGACGCCGGTCAGCATCGGAAAAAGAACTCGTGTGAATGTAGCCATCAGAATGAGAAATCAGCTTCAATTATTATTGAATTTTCAACCCACTTGCCCTGAAACAGTGAAATATCGTATGGATGTTCCGCTTACTATTCTTTAGGTTGAAAATTATGCGTTTCGCTTACCATTTCAAAGTTTGCCTTTCTCGAAACAAGAAAAAAAAAGAAGAAGAAAGGTACGTATATTGAATTGCACCCCCACCAATTTCAACATTGGGTTTATATTTCATATAATAATATAGTAAAAAAAATCATGGAAAACACGTATATATTTAAAGAAGGAAATTGGAAGGAAAAGAAAATATGCTAATAAAAAACTAATATGTATGAATTTTTTAATTAATACATATTAAATCAACTCTAAAAAATATTGATATATTTTTTTAAATGTAATTATTAGATTAAAAAAATAAAAAAAATATATTAACATGGTGTGTTACATGAAAAGATAGGACTATGTAGTTTTATATATATATATATATATATATATATATACCAAAAGCAGGATTATTACCTAGCACAAGGATAAAATAGGAAAATCATTGGACTGATAATGACCAAATGAATTATAGAGATAACAATGATCGACTAAGAATGCCTCTTGGCTTTTGGATTGCTATCGTGCTTGCTAGTCATGACATTCCTCTTCACCATCTCAACAAGCCCGTACTCCAAATTCAGGAAGCCGAATTCAAAAACCCAAAATTACATGATTCAAGGTATTTTTTTTAAAAAATAAATATTTCAAATTTAAATGATATAAATGGATGAGAATTATGACCGAAAAATTTACTAGTCATATTGTATGATGTGGCTCAAGCGTAATTTCGTTAGGTTGATGAAAGTTTCTTTTTTTTTTTGGACACTGCATAGATGATCGGTGACGGAGCAAACGAGGGAAGTCGAAGTAATTCCGAGAGCGGATTTTGTGATGAGATTGAAAATACCTTCTTTCCGGTATCAACCCGGAATTAATTAAACATTTCATTGTGGTCCCTGTACTTACTATGCGCCTAGTTTAGTCCTCCAACGTTTACGAGACTTCTTCTCTGCCTCCCCCATCGGTGAAAACTTCAACAGAGTTGGAGACCTCGACTGGACAAGTCTGAAGCAGAGGGATCGAACCGTACAGCTCATGCCGGTATATGTGTGTATCATATATTTAGCTATTTCGATTCCAATAAACCATAAACGACACTGTCGACTATATAATACATAGCAGCTCTCTGGTTTCGTCGTCCTCAGGAAGGAGGCAGAGAGAGCGTGCCGACACGACAAGAAGAGAAATACGGCACGTAAAATATAGAGAGCCACGGCGCACGTTCGATTTGTTCTTTGGTTGGTGAATGTCTCCCTTCTTCTTCTAGGCCCCTCCCAGCCTTCTTCACTCCCTCTCCCAAGTCCAAAGCCCTTGAATTTCCCCCCCACTTTCTCTCTCGGACTCTCTCGGCTTGGAGCTTCCTCTACCGGACGCCGGGAGTCTGGGTCTGGTTTTGGATCAGATGAGGATGCTCTGTCCGAACTACGACCGGGAGGACGGGCTCGAGACGATCCTCGAGGTCCCCATCCCTGAAGAGGGGTTCGCGCCCTCGAACCGCGACTGGTTCCGGTCCTGGCAGAACATGGTGTCCTGGATGAGACCGAGCTCCGGCAAATCCCAACCCTCCCTTGCAGCCCTGTTCGGCGATGCTGGCCGTGGAACAGAGGTCCAGCTTCTCCTCGGTGTCGTCGGAGCTCCCCTCATCCCTCTCCCGATCACTAACTGTGAGCAAAACCCATTCCGAAGGACGATCAAGGATCAGCCAATTGTATGTACGACATCTAATGAGACTAATTCATATCATATATGATATAAAAAGCTGATATTTTATCATGTCCGTGGATTCTGTCAAGTAGGAGGAGTCGATGGCGAAGTATATAGTCCAGCAGTACATAGCAGCGTCGGGAGGGGACACTGCTCTGAACTCCATTAACAGCATGTGCGTGACGGGCAAGGTTAGGGTCATGGCATCGGACTTCAGCTTGGGCGAAGAGGTCACACCGACCAATTATCGGTGGAAATCCAAGAGATCCAAGCACGGTGGCGGAGAGATGGGTGGGTTCGTGCTGTGGCAGAAACGGCCGGAATTGTGGTGCCTAGAGTTGGTGGTCTCCGGCTACAAGATCAGCGCTGGAAGCAACGGAAAAGTGGCCTGGCGGCAGACGCCGTGGCACCACTCCCACTCGCCTCGTGGCCCGCCCCGTCCTCTCCGGCGTTTCTTACAGGTGTGTGTGTATATCTCTTCATTCATCCGACATATCCATATCTTATATCCGTAACATGCGCGGATAGCATATCAGAATAAAAAAATTTTTAACCGGGAAAATAGCATATCGGAATCTTAACAGAACNTATCCATATCTTATATCCGTAACATGCGCGGATGGCATATCAGAATCAAAATTTTTTTAACCGGGAAAATAGCATATTGGAATCTTAACAGAATATATGTTCCATCTTTGCTTACAATAATGCTTAGAGGCTATCACGATGATCAGAACAAATGTTCGTTTAAATTCTACGTGAAGTAATTATTACATTACAAAATTCTGTCAAACTTAATTTGATTTTTGTCTCTGTTACTCGGAGGATAACTCCTACAAAATTTGGTTTAGCAGTAAAATAGTCATTTGATAAATCAATCACCAAATGTACAAAAGATGCACAAAAGAGTACACATGTAGATTCAAGCTGAAGCTTGCTGAGGAATATTAGGCCAAGAGTGATGTAGTCTCTAAGCGAGGAATTGAAATTGTTCTCAATCTCAGTTGTTTCAAAATGAAATTCACAAGCAAACGGGAAGGGGTGAGTGTGTGCTGAAAGATCCATTGATTGCGCTCCTTCCATATTGAGTAAATATAGCAAATGAAGGCGAGCTTGTAAAGGGTCGCAAAGTGAGAAGACCTCTTCTATTTTGTATTGCCCTGTCGAGTTCTTGGTTCCAGCCTCCAATAGGACACTGAATTTGTATGTGAGATAGAATGTTGCATCACATTTGGCCTGTGTACGGGCAAGAGAAAAAGAGATGATCTCGAGTTTCTATCTCAGTCCCACAGAATTCGCATAAAGTGGAAAGCAATGGTGCCCACTGGTGCATTCAACTTTTGTGGATAGTCTACGAAGGATTGCTAGCCAACATATGATAGATATTAGTGGTATGTGTCCCAGGAACCATAGAAGTCGGAACCCTGGAACTAGAGTTTTCTTTGGTCTGATGTCCTCCCAAATTCAATAACTTTAACCCTTAAATTTTGAATTCTAGAGGGATGCATCAGCAGAGGCAAACTGCACTAAACTCTGGATTTGGTATTTGGAGTGCATAATGTTGGCATCATTAGTTCGGAGCCACCGCCAAGTGTTGCCCCTAAGAACATGTGACAATTTAGCTTGTGCACCAATACTAGGGAATGTCTGCGGTCCTCTAGGCAAGAGTTGGTGCGAGGATCCAGCAGTAGACCATGGGTTGAACCCAAAGGGTAATGAATGTCCATTGCCCACTCGACAAGGGGTAAAAAAAAAACATCATGCTATAACTCGCAAATTCAGTAGCTTATGCCAATCCCAGGAACAGGAAGGAGGGACCTGTATTACCCAGATGGATCTATGGCACACAAGGTATTTTTAAGATCCTGAGTTCGTTGGTAACAGCCACAAGTTTCGCATTATGCAAGTTGTATCCCAGATGGATAGATCCTTTACACCTAAGCCACCTTGGATTGAATCAGATATTTGATATTTTTCGTTTATTGACCCATTCAGTATATCATAAGACACGACCAGCATCTGCGGTCCCACTTCACCATTGACCTCTAGATCGGCTTCCATCCACCACAATTGGCGGAGATTTTCCTTAGAAATTGGTGTCCTCTTCGTTGAAAAGCCAAGCGCGTGCGTATGTATATACCTTATTTTATTTCCAAATTACCGGCATTTTCTCTTGAATATACGATTTCCACATAGAGCACTCTCGAGTTGCATATGATCTGATCGTTTGATCCCTCAGATCATGATCTTTAAGAGAAAAGATGGATTCCCAAGTCAGACAGAGCAGAGGATTACTAGGAAGTCAAGTCCTAAATGAAGCATTAACAAGGAAATTTGATTTGGAATTCAGTGCTGAACACTCAGGCCTGCTCTTAATTGACTCGTGTCGTCATCTTTATGCGAACAGGGTCTTGATCCGAGGTCCACGGCCAACCTCTTCTCGAGGGCTGTCTGCACCGGAGAGAAGTCGATAAACAACGAGGACTGCTTCATCCTGAAGCTGGAGACTGACTCGACCACCTTAAAGGCCCGGAGCAGCTCCAACGTCGAAATAGTCCGGCATACCCTCTGGGGCTGCTTCAGTCAGAGGTCCGGCCTCCTGGTCCATCTGCAGGACTCCCATCTGCTGCGAATCGAAATGACCAACGGCCAGACCATATTCTGGGAGACCTCCATGGAGTCGCTCATCAAGGACTACCGAACGATCGATGGGGTCAACATCGCCCACGCCGGCCGCACATCGGTTTCCCTGGCCCGGTACGGTAGGTCAAAGCGGCCGGAGCAGACCTCTAGAAACCGACTCGAGGAGGTCTGGGCCATCGAGGAAGTGGATTTCAACATCAAGGGGCTGTCCATCGACTGCTTCCTGCCGCCGGCGGACTTGAAGGAGGAGGACGTCGAGGGTTGCGGTGTCATTCCTCCTCCACATACAAGCGTCGCAACGAAGGTGGGCCAGGCTGGCGTTCGAAGATCAGTGTCCATGAGATCGAATGGTTGGTCTAGAATAGCTGCGGTCGATGAGGATATAGCCGGCTTCGAGGACCTATGAATTCCATAACGGATGTATGTGGGTGAATTCTTTCCTGTTGTACATAGATATCACACATCACCATTTTAAGAGCAAGAAAACATATCTCAAGCCCCCCGAGATTCAAGTAGATTTACATAAATTTGTGTTCGTATAGCCATGTTGATATCATGAATTTGCAAGGATTTATGATGACTTTGAAAGCCGTCGATGAGCCAATACTCGATCAGAGAGCCATTAAAGAGTGAGCGTAGTAATCCTCAGAACGTACGTAAGTCAATTACCTGAATGGTGACAGTCTAGCTGGGCCCTTCCCGGGCCACTACTGGGCTCCTTTTCCGTGCAAGGAAAAATTCAGAAAATTTGTTAACTAAAATGGAAAATCTGTCAATTGATAGGTTCCTACCTATCTTTATAGAATAGGCCCTAGGTAGATCCCTGATGAAATTTGAGTATAATCCAGGCAATTAATCGCGAAACCGGTAAGGACCGGCTCGGATCAAGCATGATTGACATTGAGACTGGAGTTCAGTTTATATACAAAGGGAAGCTTATCTTGATCGAGAAGTTTATATTTTTGGCTTTAACTTGATGATCCAGTTGATTTGATATAATACATTCAATAAATTTATCACACACGGATGGCCTAGCTAGAGGCAAATAACTAAATCNAGTATAATCCAGGCAATTAATCGCGAAACCGGTTAGGACCGGCTCGGATCAAGCATCATTGAAATTGAGACTGGAATTCAGTTTATATACAAAGGGAAATTTATCTCGATCGAGACATTTATATTTTTGGCTTTTAACTCGATGATCCAGTTGATTTGATATATAATACATTTAATAAATTTATCACACACGGATGGACTAGCTAGAGGCAAATAACTAAATGAGATCAATTAAATCCAGCAAAAGAAAAAGGATCAATTAAAAATATACCAAATTAACAAAACAACTACGCCAACTGAACACTTAAAAACTATGAAAATTTACCATAAATTCGATTTTTTTTGGCAATAATTAAACCCATCAATCAATAATGCCGAAGCAACTCTTGTGTTTATATGAAGCTGACTAAGATGTTCAAAATGGAATAAAATCTTGCCGTATAATAGAGATTCTACGCGGAGTTGGATTCTTGTGTTGTGTGTACGATATGGACCCCAAATATTAAGAACTATGTCTACACATAAAAGGGTACGAGATCGTGGGACTCGGCTCAACCATAAAATTTATGGTGAACTCCTTTCGGTTTCCAAACGGAGACGAAAGAGGAACAGACAGGTGCACGCACATTAACCCCACAGCACATCCATCCACCGGGAAATCTATACGGGGAAAGGGACCCTTAATGGTCCCAATCTCAGAATGCTCAAACCCTAAAATTTACGATGACTTCTTTAGGCCTCCCCAGACGGAGACGAAATTGGAGGAAAGAGATGGGCACATTAACTCCACGGAACATCCAATATCCACCGGGAAAATCACTTGGAAAGGGACCCTTAAGGTGACCCTTTATGGTCCCAACCGCAGAATCAAGATACCCCATGGAAGCCCTCCCTGTCCTTTACCAGAAGCTAACTCGGATCTTACTAAAAGACCCTCCATGGGGGTACCCTATCGAAGCGGCTTCAACGAACAACAGGCTGTGAAGAGAAGCCGTGACATTCATTTCGCTGCTAGCTAGAATGGTAAACTCTTCCACACTCCCACCAACAAGGGGACTACTTGAGGTAACACTCTAATAACCGAATACAAGTTCCCATGCTTTATTAATTCCTCAAGCTATTGTGGTACGAGAAACGAATATATATACAAAAGGACGTATAACTGAAGGATCTTGGCAAATTTTCAATATAAATCAATAGAAGCATTTCATACAATACTACCATCGTCGATTTAGATCAATAGGGATCAAGTTGGAAATCCTTCCAATACCTTTAATTTCCCCCATTCCTTTTCATCCTCTCTGAGTCCAGACATCTCCGTTGTAACTGGAGAGTCTACTCAAATTAAAATTATCAAACCATTATTGCAATCCCAAGCACAAGACTCTGTGGATTTTTTAATTCAAGGGACGATAATTTCTAAGGGTTCGTGCTAGAATGACAACAAGTGAGCAGTTAACCTTTGAATGGCGTTGTGCGAGGAACACCCTGGCTTCAGACAACCATCGACTTTGTCCTTCAGATTCATTATCCTGCCTCTGATCTCCTGCCCTTCCTCGCTCCTCATCAACCTCCTAATTGCAGTCGCTATGTCCCCTCTTCGTGCATGATCCTCCAATTGCAGTCCGACCCTCCAGACGTAGCTGATAAATCTCGCGTTCACCCTTTGGTCCCCGAAACATGGCATGCATATCATCGGCACCCCTTCGCATATGCTCTCCAACGTCGAGTTCCACCCGCAGTGTGTAAAGAACCCACCAACCGACGGATGTGACAAGACTTCCTGCTGCGGAGCCCATTCCACGATGGTTCCTCTTCCTTTTATGGAGTCCATGAGACCGTCTGGGAGCAGCTGGTCTAGCCCGTGGACAAGCCCCGGCCTGACAACCCAAAGGAACGGCTGCTTGCTGTCAAGCAGTCCCCAGGCTATCTCTAGAAATCGAGCTCCATCCACGGATGCGAGGCTTCCGAAGCTCACGTAGAGAACCGAGCCAGGTGCTTGCTTGCCTAGCCACAGGAGGGAGCTCTTGTCTTGCATCAGCAAGCTGCAAGAGGAGGCGGGGAAGTGCTTATGGAATGGGCCGATCGAGAAGACTGGGAGAGGAAGTTCTACTCTCCCACTTTCGACCAGCTTAGCCTGCTCGAGTTCTTCGAAAGAGTTCGTTATTAGTCCAGAAGAGACTTTGAGTTGTTTTATCATACACTCGAGAAAGCAATAGAGATCGTCTGGTTTTTCCGTCTTGACTATGGGAAGGTCTTTCAGTCTAAGTGGCCAAAGATCCACGGAAGGCTCTTCTTCAAGCTTCGTATCTGACGACGGAGATTATTAATCAGCAATCACCATTCAGAAACATATCTATAGATTCTATATGCAGCATACGGAGTTTCATTAAAATCACGAAAAAAATGTAAATAGCTGTCCGGAAACCATGGATGTAGCAGTAAAACTGCACGTAGATGCGACGGCATATGTGGAATTGATGCACCTTGCAGGGGAAGATAACCCTTTCTGCGAAGAGTCAGCAATGCCGAGAAAGCGGAAAATGAGGAGACACTCGTTGTCCGGAGCTCCATCCTCCGAATACAAAGTTCATCGGCAACCGACTGACTGAAGTGCCAGACGGAGTCAGTTATCAGGCAGGATATCTGATCCTCGGAGGAATCCGAGGCTGACCGCAGTATATCCGTGAGGCATGTCCGGAACGGCTTGACACAGTTGGCATTGAGAACCGTCAGAAGTGTTACAAGGTTGACATCGGACGCTGAGCCCCAGCCCAGAGCCGACAGCCCGTCGGAGATCGAGCAGAAGGTGAAGTGAGGGAAGCTCGAAGGCGAGGGAGAGTTGAGCTCGGTGTGGATCACGGTGATGGAGAAGCCCTGGGAGTAGAGAATGTTTGCGAGCTGGAGCATGGCGCTCATGTGCCCTTGGAAAGGGAGCGGGAAGAGGACTAGCCTATGGCCACTCCCGGGCTTGCGAACGGCTTCCGGCAAATCCCCCATCTCTGGAGATTGATTCCTTACGTTCACCGGCCACCCATTTATATAATTAGCTAGAATCAGATCTGTCACATATATAATCGAGAAATTCGTGGAAAACAAAATAGTTAAACAAAGGAAAACCTTCGTGGACCTCCGAGGAGCCAATGGCAACAGAGGCACAGAGGAGGGGAGAACTACTGATTTTGCCGTAACATTTATGAAATGAATTTTATAGCGGATCGCAGTCACCAACCACGTTGCCTCACGTGTATGCCCTCCTCTTGGCCGTCCAAGTGCATTGAGTCATTTTTATTTTCTTCTTAAACTAGTTAACATCTACTATATTCGAATCTCTATAAACTCTAACTAATTTATGTTTCGGTCGAATCAATTCCGATCTCTTCCAAACACGAATTTCTTACCATTCATGATACTTGATAACCTTATTTAAAGTGAACAAGCATCAAATTACCTACCACACTTTCATAACCTGTAACTAGTTTTACTACAAGCTCTCTTAGTTTGTCCATCCGATCATCAATCAATCCTGGATACCAGATCTCGGGTACGCAACCTTCGAGATTGCGTACTCGGATTTTTGTCACGTACTCGGATTACAAATTCGAGATTGGGACTCAGCCCTCATAGCTGTGTACATATAGCCATTGGACGTGACTCGTCAGTGGCTTCTACGGCTGCACCCGTCAGATGACAGGTAAATGCCGCATGGTCCTTTTGGCTGCCACTCGATGAGAACGTGCACCCTTTTCCACCGTAGAAAAACGTGCGCTTCAATTCATTTATGATGAGATAGACTCATCATCCATGGCCTGACGATGAGAGATCAGTGTGGATCCCGCATTCCAACAGAACATGAATGAGAAAGTTTGGCTCTTATACCATTTCCAGTATCTTTTTCAAGGGGTCGAAAATGATTCTTTTTTGGTATAAACAGTCTGTTTCTGNTCTTTTTCAAGGGGTCGAAAATGATTCTTTTTTAGTATAAACGTTCTATTTCTGGTTGAATTTTGTCCAGCTGACTAATCCGGATCGTCTCAGGTCGGCCCATTTAAGGGGTTAAGAGTTCCCCGCCGCAGGTGGGACTCAAACTCGAGTCTTTCCATTGGGATGATGAGTATCGAACCACTCGACCACGCCCACGGTGGGTCGAAAATGATTCAATTTATGGTAAGGGGAAAGAAGAAAAATATCAAAGACTCTTCTATNTGATTCAATTTATGGTAAGGGGAAAGAAGAAAATATCAAAGACTCTTCTATGTGATCCACCGTAGGCGTGGTCGAGTGGTTCGATACTCATCATCCCAATAGAAAGACTTGAGTTCGAGTCCCACCTGCGGTGGGGAACTCTTAATCCCTTAAATAGACCGATCCGGGACGATTCGGATTAGTCAACTGGATAAAATCCNAGACTCGAGTTTGAGTCCCACCTGCGGCGGGGAACTCTTAATCCCTTAAATAGGCCGACCCGGGACGATTCAGATTAGTCAACTGGATAAAGTCCAACTGAAAATCGAAGGTACCTTCTCTCCTTGGAACGGCNCAAAGGTTAAAAAAAAAAAAAAGAGACTCTTCTATGTGTGGAGTAAATGCACCCAAAAAGTAGTTTGGGGGCGGAGATGGTGAAGAAAGTATTTTATATAACATTCACACAATATTAATATCTTTTTAATTTCTTTAATCTAAAAATAATATTTTTCTTTAGAGGTTCACTAAGATTTTTTAAATTTATATATTTTTTATAATTAAAAGATTAATAATACATTTAAGGCGGATTAAACCGCATCGGTATCACACGTGATGCGACAACCGTCAGCACAAGATACCTTCTCTTCTTGGAACCNCCACCCCTTTGTAATACCATTATAGACCGCGTTGGCTCCTCCCCATTCATAAAATCTTTCCATCTCTCGGTAAATNGGGGAAATGAGTTGTTTTCTTGCTGATGAGTTTAGATCGGAAAGATTCCGTATCTCTCTTGTTGTTTTGGCTAGCAGATGCTACCAACTCTCGTCTTCCTTCCTTCCTTTCTCTTTAAATATTGGAGTCCCAAGTGTCTAGAGATCGAACCGGTGGCTGATCAGAAGCCACCGATGGCGATGGCAATGCCCACCCCTTTGTAATACCATTATAGACCGCGTTCCTCCCCGTTCATAAAATCTTTCCATCTCTCGGTAAATTNTCGTCTTCCTTCCTTCCTTTCTCTTTAAATATTGGAGTCCCAAGTGTCTAGAGATCGAACCGGTGGCTGATCAGAAGCCACCGATGGCGATGGCAATGCCCACCCCTTTGTAATACCATTATAGACCGCGTTCCTCCCCGTTCATAAAATCTTTCCATCTCTCGGTAAATTCGTTTGAAAGTATAGTTAGCCGATTAATTTTCTCGAGTAACAGTGGTACTTACAAATGTGGTGGCATCATCAATTATTGGTACATTGAACACACCGGATCAAAAATTTGAATTTTTGTTGAGAGGGAGATCTTAAATCGAAAGAGTTCTATCTTTTCCTAACCAGTGAAACTCGGTTTCAAATTTTAAATTAGTTCAGAATTCTTGGTTGCCGGTATTATACCAAAGGGGGAAAAAAGAGCAGTTTGTGTAGCACATAAATTGATAAACCACGAGCTCGGTCCGAAAGGACACTTGGGAAGGAAGAAAAAAGGTGGGGAACGTCGAAGAGGAAGTGGACTTCCTACATTCGTCTTGTGTCAAACTTTCTACCACAAGAAGACCCTCCCAGAGAGGAGTGAGTGGATCGACTCTAGTCTATCCAAATTCTTGCGTATGGGGGAGGGTGCGAGTATTTCGGGTACGTGTGGGTGATTTTTTTCGAGTCTTGATTTTCGGTATAGAGTATGATCGGTTCGAAGATTGCTGCACACATCTCCACCATTGGAACCATAAGTTAACTTAGCATGGAGAGATTGGATTCTCCAATTAAAATATGGAGAAGAAGCATGCCCCGATCCAAACAAAAACAATTATATAGTGATAGAACACAATTGGTCACTCACTGGATGCATGGGAACCGGATACCATCATGATGCTAATGCATCAATGAGATAGCGCAGCAAGCAGCAGTTCTCAGGCCAATGTAAGCCCGGATTCCTATAATTGATGTCATGACAGACATGAGAACAAGACGTACACAATCAAGCAGCAAATTTTCTTCTCTCTCTCTCTCTCTCTCTCTCTCTCTCTTTGGTTGTTATTTGATCGGACAAGATGATCCGGTTTACTACAAAGGAATCATTGTTTTTACAGAAGAAATCAATAGTGAACATGTACAGTACGTATGGATATATATTGAAGCAGTTCATATTTGCTGTACAGTGAGCTTCTTGCCTTCTTAAACTACTACAATTATACACGCGCGCTTAGCCTCACTTTGCTATGTGCAATGCAGATATACTGGAAAAAACCTGGACATGGAGAAGAATGTCATTGTTGCAGCATCAGAGGTTCGATATTCACAGGCGACGAAATTTCTTGAGAAGAAGATCCGCTCATGTTCCTGTTGTCCAAAGAAATCTGCGTGGTTGAATGATCTGGTAAGTACCTATATATATGCTGGCAAAAGCTTAACTTCGGCACAATACAGATGCAATGCTTTTGTTGTTGATAAGTTTTCTCATCTCAATGTCGAAGGGAAATTCAGGGTTAGAAGAGAGTGATTCATAATTATCTTTATAAAATTAAATAGTGAAATTTTCATTTATGATCGTAAAAACAAGAAAAGCAGTTCTTTGAAAGTTTTTTGATCTTCCATGGGGCATCCATGGTATGTTATGCAGAATGCATATACAGTTGGAGAGTTGTGGAATCACCACAAGAAGATCCTCATCGGTGCCAAAGGATCTACGGGCTTCTCCTAACCATTTGGATGAAACCTTCTTGTGCTTCCTGCAGGGAACCAAACTAACCCATAATTATTTCAGAGAACAAGAAATATGTCATTCTGAGTTACGACAGAAAAATCGGACGAATCAGTGGAATAACTGATTAAGAGGTCATTATTAATATCACTTATCCATGAGATTCTAATGAATATGCTTTTACAGTTCTCCTTTAACAATACAATGAAGAAGTAGTTTGAATGCAACTGGTGGAGAGAGGGTACTGGGAACTGGCAGGATCTCTAATCTCGAACTCATCTTTGTCAACGTCATAGCCGCATATTACAATATAGTGACCTGAAATAGGATATTATATTATTAAGTAAAGTTCAAGGATCAGCAATCCAACTGAGTAATGAACAGAATTCAGAAAGATAAGTAATAATTTGAGGGGGACCAAAAACACCAACAAGTACTATTGGAGAAAAACATCAACAAATAGAAGCTACAAAACCAATATTGAGATAGGATGACAAAAAGGTATTGGGCTCAGAAAAAATCAGAAATAAGAGCAAGTCCGATCTCATTTCACTTTTACACTTTCTCAGCATCCTCAAAACTCTTTGTTTATTAAAGGGAGTTAAAGCTTCTAACAGGACTAGTTTATATGCTACGCGGTGGCAACTTTTCCAAATCATTCTTATAGGACTTGATAGCTATTGGTTCCAAAAATCTCCAATAGTAAAGTGACTTAAACATTAGATAATAGTAAAATGAGATTCAGTTTCTCACCAGTGTAGCCTGCGTTGCTGCTGCCCAAGCTGGAGAGACAATCATCCTCAAGCCTGGTCTGGCTACTGCAAAGTGCAAAAGATTATCGACAGCTCATTAGGCATCAATTCAGAGGAAACATGGAGGAGGATATGAGTGTTTATGTTGAGTGAACACATAACACTACAAAGACTAAGGCATTGCATGAAAGCCTCAGTAAACATGGAGAAGGATATGAATTGATGCCTAACAGCAAATTAGGCATCAATTCAGAGGAGACACGGAGGAGGATATGAGTGTCTATGTTGTGTGAACACATGACACCACAAAGACTGACATTGTATGAAAGCCTTGGTAAACTCAATAGAGAAAACATTTAACTTTTACAGTCAGTACCTCAATTTGAATTGATCAACCAGTGCAATGGTAACATATTTTCCTGATGATATCAAAAGGCAAATTTCTTCATCACTGATTGACCTGCACTGTTGCATAAGAAAGTTCATCAACAAATCTGGATGGACTGGAGCTTTTATTGAATAACTAATGGCCTCCAGTATTTCACTATAAGCCAAGGTGCAGTTTTACAATGACAAGCAAGTCAAAGATTTTCAAGCAATCAATACAAGAGGTCATTAAGAGACATGCATATGAAGCGTTTCAAATGACGATATGATATGATGAGCTCCCTTTGATGCAGAGGATACGTATTCAATAATTTGAGAACATTTGTTGTTCATAAGGCAAAATTCTCATCATTATCAAATCTTACTTCATTCTCACAGAAGTAAGAAATGATTTACTTGATTAATTAATAGACCCATGCAGTTATACCTGTATAGATATCCCTGAGGCCAGAGCTTCGTGAAACAGTTTTTCTACTCGCACTACATCAGTAGTCAGCTGTTCCTGATCAACATAAAATCATGATGTCAGCCACTGCTGATCTCATAGACTACAATTAGAAATTTTGATGATAACAGCATGGAATGATGGAAATGCATCCTTTGCATCTATATGGAACAGAGGAGGATGGAACCCAAAAAATGATATAAAATATTATCAATGTCTTGCCTCCACCTCCTCCGAGAAGTAATTTCGATTGAAGATCTGGGCTTCGAATGCTTGCATTAATCTCCGTTAAATAAAGGGCGAAGGCCAATGTTTTATAATATTTGCAAATTTCAGATATAAATCAAAGCTATCTGTAGTGCCACAGCATATTAGAACTAAAAAATGTTAGATGTTTGTGACTTAATGTAGGACCTAAACCCAGAAAAATGCATGCTTCAATGGGCAATCTATAAAAGGGAACGTTTGAGAATGATCATATATATTCAGCATAGCTCTGCCACAATTTATTTGCAACCTCATGTACAAACCTAAAAAATCCAAGTGATACTTAAAAAGATGTGTTCAGCCAAAAGAAAAAAAATACTTAAAATGATGCGGATAGTTAAGTCAAAGAACTACCTTGTAGAATGTCTCATCAGAATAGTTTGGGTTTGCTCCGACTGTTATGGTGTAGTAGCAAAAATTAACAGAGAACTTCTTCAGTAGATATGCCAGATCGATGGTCCATATGCTGAAAATACAGCACCAACCATGATAAATATCAGCAATCTCCACATCAGTTGATGATAGGTGAAGTATGATTCTGATAGGGGTCTCTTTTTATCCCAAAATGAAGAACAGCATGTATTCTATTTTATAATCATTACAGAACATCAAACAGCTAATTCCAGTGGAAAAAAAAAAAAACTAGATAGTAGGAGAGACCACGCTGTCAAGTGCAAGAGATGGTCCTCGATTTTGAGAATTATGAGATGCATTGAAATGTTATACATAGAAAGTTGAGAAAAGGTGTTCCCATCAAGAGGAGGTAATTCATGATATTTATACAAAAATTACAAGATGCATAAATAACAGTGTTTAAATAGCAGGCAAGAACTCAAAGAGGGACAAGCCAAAGTAGGTGAATGCATACTTGAAGATATAGTGACCAACTTTACGATATCAAAGAACTCATGTTGATGAACCAGGTTTTCTCACACATTATAAACATACACAAACCGGCAAGCTGAAAATTGTACCTTTTCGTAGAGCATAGTTCTGCCAGTGTGTCAATATTGCAATTGGCGGCGCCCATTGTTCTCAAAACCATCAAAACACAAGCAAGCCCACAATCCCAAGAAGAAAGCTGACCTATGTGAGGAACCTACGGAACACAAATACTATAACACCTCAATGAATTTAAGAGACTGGCTTTCTTTCACATCAGCAAGCCCCTTTCCTCATAAGGTCATATGTAAAAGGATGTTCTTTCAACATAGTTGACAATCGACATTAGAAGCAATTCAAAAGCAGGCAAAACAAATACTTTTCTGCATAGCTCACTCAGCAATTTATTCATGTGACTACCAATATTGTTGCAGTCTCACAAGCAAGCTCATAGTCATTATCTTGGATAGAGTGACATGAGAATCGGGCAACTCACATCTATGAACTGAGAACGAGGCCAAACAGAAGCATGACATTTTCTGACGGCAGACAACTTTCCATATGCGGCTGATTGAAGTAAACCCAAATCTTTCCCTACTAAGGATCCATTAACAGATTCTCTCTCCACCTCTCCTCCTCCTCCCTCTGGCTTAAGAATCTTGTTCAACAATAGATACAGAGGCCACATGAGTGACCAAATCAACGACCACAGAATTCAGCAAATGCGCTTACAGAGCTCAGCCATGAATTTGACAATTGAACAGACTCCCACTTCCACTTCCGCGGATCAAAGACCGTCCTCTTTCCTCTTCCTGCAAAAGTGAAACGAAAGTTCCATCACAAACCACGCAAAAAGGCAGCAACTTGGTAGTATTATCTCTTGTGGGTCTGCACCTCCACAACGAATAATCCAATCAGGAAACCGGATCCGATTGTGAAACAGCGACAGACGAGATGCAATGAAGCTAGAGTATACATACATACACACAAACACGGAGAACAATAATTATAAAAAATGAAAAGACAGACCAGGAAAGACTGAGGGAGCACCGTGCAACTGGCGATTGGGGGAAATGAGCTGCGTTGGAGAAGAAGAAGAGGACGATGACGATGACGATGACGACGACGACGACTTTTCTACAATTACTTGATCGAACTGTTTTATGGTTCTAACGGGTTCCTGTGAATTGGGATTTAGCTGTTGAGTTACAATTGCCTCTCAATGGAATCATTTGGCCGTTTCTGAACAGCGAAGAAGAGCTAAATGACCCCAGGACAGGATTAGGTTTGTCATAAGCGGAGGGCGACTTGTTTTCCCAGTTTTGTTTATATGTGAGAATTATCCCAACTGTCGCACTCTCAGAATTATCACTCCGCGCCGGGGTGCCCGGGGCCCGTCGGGGAACCCCGAGCCCCGTTTCCCTGGTTTAAGGTTGTCTGTCTGGCTGCCTCAGCTCAGTGCTCCGTCGAACTTTGATAGGGTGGAGCGTGGAGGCCATTGGCATTTGACGACACGCCCAACCCTCTCTGACTGGTACGGATATCCGATCTTGAGGGCTAACCCAATATGGCTAGTTCAGTGTCTCCAGCTGAGGTGCCTGTTGACCAGTAAGAACGCAGATAACTGCACCGTGAGCCACTCGAGAGGATGAAGTAGGGTAAATGAGTTACGAATTTATTATATAAAAATTAATCATGTTATACCATATAAATTTTAAGATATTTTAAAAATTATTTTCAGATAAATTTGTGAACGGCAATCATTAAAATTATACCATGAATTCATTATGTGATATATTTTTTTTATATTAACACGGGGAGAAAACATAATTTCACACTACCAAACATTGTATTTTTTTTTATAATTTCACAAAACACAATGTTAGAAAACCCATAAATTAGATTGTTGCATAATATAGATGGTATAATTTTTAAAATCGAACTAGATCATGAACAGGTCAAAGTATGAATTCATGAGTCAAACGAGATTTAATAGGTTGAACCATATATTTAATAAATAATATAAATAGTTTATTATTATTAATAAATTAATATATTACCTTATTTTAATAATGATTTATAACATAGATAATTAATATAACCATCATATTAACATCAAGTTTAACATAAAATGTAAATATAAGTTTAATAAAATAAAATAAGTATATTATAATATATATATATATTTTAAAAAATTTTAAGTCGATCGACTTTCGTTCGATTCAATTGGATTTATAGTTCAACCGAGAATCAACTGGTTTAATCGGAGCTGATTGCATTACAATGTAATTGGTTAATTTTGGAAACTACACTGGATGAGTGGCCGGTCCTTGATCGAACCGGCTGGTCAATCCGATTTTTAAAACTTTGATATATTGAGTATTCCGTTTGTCATGCCGGCGAACCAAGTTCAATCCCCGGCAACGGTGCTTTCCGACCTTTTTCTTTTTTACTCTCATAGCCATCTTCTGGTGATTCTCACACGCTGGTTGCCTACCATCGTTCGTATGACTGTTCATATCGTGTCCACTCCCTCATTTTTCCTTTTTCACTTGCATCCAAATGTCTCTCTTGTTCAATCAACCCATCGGTCCGGTGTTGCTGCACTGCACGGACTGATTCACCATCAGCCCACCAGGTGGATTGCAGTCTTCGCTAGTATCAGATGCTGAGCTCGAAAACACTTGTTTCTTACTGAACATACATTCATCTGCCTCGGCAATAAAGACGGTATTTTCAGGTTAGCAGAACACTTCTCTTCTGTACAAATGGGGCTTAAGGCTGTTGCAGAGCTAAGCATACGAATTGTACAGATAACTTTCAATCTACACATTATAGGAGGAAATATAACGGGACACTCGCCAAGCACAAAGCATCTGAAAAAGAAAAATACTGAATTCTGAAGCTAGCTATTTGCTAGATATTCCATTAGATTGTCGACAGAAAAGTTTCTGAAAAGGAACAATAATAGTTCCTTGTACTTTGACATTGAGTATCAAACAAACTCCCGAGACTAATTATATTAGCGGCTCAGATTAGGAATACCTTAATTCCAATGCCACAGCGAAAGGGAAGCCCAACCGGTCACAGGTTTCCCAGCCTTTAGACATCATATGCTCCTAGTCCTTCTTAAGTAGGCACTACTCTGCTATTCATAATTCTCATAAGATCGCCGATCAACTTAGTGTTGATTGTTATGCAGATCTGACTGAGCTTCCTGATTCCTGTGAAAGATTTCGGCCAGGAGGAAAGAGAAGTCGGTATCGATGATCTTCTGACACCATCTAAGGCGAATTTCTAGTCGACCATTCAAAAGTGATCTCCCTGAGCACCTCGAATTTGGTTCTTCATGGATGTTATATTTCTGGAGCAAAGACTCAATTGTAGAGCGAACCTGTTGACATAAATGCAATGAAGAATGATTAGAATGTCTCAAGAGAGAAAAACCGACCGGTTGAAATATGTTTATGATCAGGTGAACCAGAATGGGTTAACTATTTGGCGAAGAAGGAAGGCAGTGAGGCAAAATAGACGAATCTTACCCTGCCACCAATTCCCTCTTGAAGCACTGTCCGAGTTGCATCTGTTAGTGTCATCGTCTCCGCCGTCCTTCTTGAGCTGACAGCCATAGAGAGAAAGTATTGAAGACCGCATATGGAAGAGAATGCTTTTGGGAAAACGAGATCTTTTGCTGAAGTGCAATACCATTTTTTCCTGTTTTTCTCTTCTGTAGACTGCTATTTTATTTGTTCTTCAAAAAGGGTATCAGTTTTTGACACGATGTAATTTTGGATGCCATAAGAATCATACAGGTCTTACCATGTGCTGAGACTCGGAATTTGGGGTTTTCAGTGAGTAGTTCTCCTGACCGCCATAGTAAATGGACGAGCTCAAGTAGGATGGCTCAGTTATTTCATACTTATAACCTGTGGGGCTCCTGCCCCTGCGTTCCCCCTTAAAGAACTGACCTATGCTTTCTGAAGAATAAGCAAAGTAGCTTGGTCTCCATTCTTACTCCACATTCCAAACTGATTTCCAAAATCTAGGTTTCTGGAGGAGCCCATGAGTGCTCCAGATTGAGAAGAATCCTTCCCTAGCAGCTAAAGATCCATGCAGAAATGAAAATGAAGATCCTTTACAAAAATAGCACATAAAAATTTTAAGAAAAGGGAGTGGAAGAAATAGAAAGAAAGCAGCTAACAAATTCAATTAAGAATCGATATCATCCATCAGATTCCTATTGCGCCGTGAGTAAGTCGGGAAATCAATCTCTGATTATTAAGCACACAATTGAGTTGAGTTTCAGACTCTTGCTTTAAGAACCCTGAAGGACTAGCCCGGCGAGGTGCGCGATATTTACACGGGAACTTAATGTAAATATGACTGTGATCTTCCATATACTGTAATTGAAATTTCAACACAGAGGCAAGATTACATCTACCTCGTGTTCCTTCATGTCATCCTAATCTTCTCCAGAGATCCGTAAGGGTACTCAAATTGTATGCCATTATTTGACTAGCATAGTGAGATTTTTCTAATAGTGGTAATCATAAACTATTTCAGGCATCAATTCTTCATATACTTGGAAAATTGTCAGTCTTTTGGAAATTTACGGCACAAGTCATCGCATGTACATTTTGGTATTCACAGCTGATGGTGGTGGGAAGATGGATCCAAACGTCTATCCGGTCGAGTGCGAGGAATTTAAGATGACGATGAAGAAGAAGAAGAAGAAGAAGAAGAAGAAGAAGAAGACGGGCAGTTATGCTCCTTGGGAGGAGTAGGACCAAAACGATGTTCCAAGCTGTCAGATGAAGAAGATCTAGATGTAGATGAAGATGAAGAAGAAGAAGAAGAAGAAGAAGAAGAAGAAGAAGAGCTTCCTTTTTGCCTCTTCTTGCTGGTTTCCATTTTCTTTTTCCTTTCGCTTTTCTTCCCTTCCTCCCTCCCTCCCTCCCTCTTGCCCTCTCCTTCTTAATTGTTTCTGGGTCGGTCAATGGAGAGCAATTAACGAACAGAACTCGTAACGACTGCATAGGAAGAGGGCGACACAGAGACTGAAGACTGGATAAGATTTTGCAGTGGTGAGTGAGAACGAAGGGACGTCTAGAAATCAGAAAGCAAAGGTTTGCAGTGAGAATTGCTGCCTGCAGTATTTAAATGTGGCATTCCTTAAATTTACAACGAGATACGGTGATGGCTCGAGAAAAAAGACATTTAGTATGATAACATTGCACTGCATGTAGTTTGGATGAAATGATTCTGAGCCTGCTTTTTTACTAGGAGGAAATCTCGTGCTTCTCTAATTCCTTGTTGACTGCACCAAAACCTCACTCCCCTCGTCTCGTAATAAACTCTCGGTCTGGATTGGAGTAGGAGGCTCGTTGCTTTCCCATGGGCATGCATTTGAATTCAATCTGTCTCTCTTCCTAATGGGCAGTGACACATGGAGATCTAGGATGCTGCTGCTGCTGCCAAGTGGACACGGTTGACAGGTACCCTTTGACTGTTGTCGATTCTTTTCATCACCCCCAATTCCTTCGTACCATGTGGCGGGCAGCCATTGTCGTCACACGATCTGGCCTCACACCTCTGCGCCATGCACTTGGTAATCTTCACTGCACATCAAAGCTTCATACGCATGCGTGCCCCATCAATCTGCAGATCACTCGGGATTATAAGCCTATGCACATTAATGTAGTTACATGGTAACAATTTTGTGTTAAGAAATTGCCGTTGGATCGAAGTTATCTGTTAACAAATAACGATTATGGAGGAGGAAAGATCTAGTGTCAATCATTTTGTACACCGGAAAATCTGTCCATTCCACTTTGGGTCCATTATATACAAGTTATAATAAGTTAATTCATTAGTGCCATTTCCTCTCTCACCTTAGCTCAAATAATATTGAGCCACCATATCTCCGGTTCAAATCAATTCATGTTTTTGAACATTAATCATTTTTTTAATCATAATAATCAAATATAAAATATTTTAATTTTAGATTAAAAGTGATTTCGCTGCACCAAACATTTATTACCATATTTTGTCACAAAAATCTCACTCACCGTAAGAATTAAATATAAAATATCTTAATTTTAGATAATTGCAACTTCATTGTACCCAACATTTTTCTTCACTATCTACCCAACCTAGTCTTGCCTCTTGTGAGGGAAGCTTTTGGGCACCAGCACACATAAGAATTTCCAGGTTGGGATGTCCAAAAGTGTGGTCGGATATGGCCTGCGACACGGTTGCTTGCTTGGTGAGACGAGACTAAAACCTTCTTGGGATCAATAGATCACGCATTCTAATTAGAAATACCTGGAAACTTCTGCATTTAACAATCTTTTTAGGCTATGGATTTCGTGGAAGCTTTTGAAACCAAGATCTTATTGTTGCCGTACTCCAAGCTGCGATCACAGTGCCAGTTCTCATGAGTTCGGCTAACAGATCGTCTTCCGTGATCGGGAAGTGTTACTGTTTCCTTTTTTCCCATTCTTTTATTCTCAGTTAAGAAGGAGGAAGGAAATTAAGAGATACTGCAGAGTGCTGCCAACCACGGAAGTCGAACATTTTGGTCGCAGAACAGATGATGATCTATGCCTGTGAGCGTGAGGAAATTTTACCTGAATTTTCCTGCAGAGATCTCTGTGGCTCCAGCAGGTCTCATCCATCAATTGTCTTTTGAATCTCAATCTTTTCCGTATCCCCTTATCCCTACCTTCCCTTCTATCCTCTTTTAAGGTCACTCTCTCTATTACAGCTGCAAAATTGCAGATGACATTGATTAGTCTTCCACGCCTTGACGGGGTTAGGTGCCGATAGATTTCGACAGGAAGGAGGTTGCTTGAACCTAACTCGAACTTGAACGGCCGATGCATTCACTTTCAATTGCAACCATCGCAAATAATGTGTCTGATTAGAACGGATCAATTCTATGTTCCCCATATTGTACTTAGCCTACTATCGACAAGCCGATTTGTCCTCCGATCGATATTCATACAAAAATACGTCATTTGCACGCATCATTTATTCATAAGTGCATCCACATCTACGTGAGCCACGTTTTATTATCAGTACACATGAAGAAAGAGCGAGCTTCACGGTGGCGTTGAGCCATCGAACAAGCTAGCTGCCCAAATCACGGCCAACGAACTGCGATCCCGTTCCCGCAGCTAAGATTTGAGTATCCCGGTCGCTCGGTAGCTCTCGATAGTGTCCACGAGAATTTCCTCCAGCGGCCTGTCGGTCCAGCCCAATTTCTGCAACTTGGCGGAGCTCAGGGTGCTGTCCTTCTGTTCCTTGTAACTGTCGAACGCAAGAAAAGAGTCGTACCACATAAAATCGAGCTTATAGAAAATTACGAATCTGGTATCAAAGGAGGCTTATAGGCGGACCAATGAACTTTGAATTTTCAGCAATTTTCTATTAAATTTAAATTTAAATTTCCCCTAGATAAGGCAAATGTTTGAAAAAATTATCCGCGGATCTTTTGCCACTATTTTTAATAAAAAATTTGTCAGAAATTCTGAACATTTCCGTCAAATTCTTCACAGCACGTTGCTGCAAGTATGAAAAAGAGTCCCAATCCCTCGCCAGAAAATTTGCTACAAATACTAAGGAAGGTAGAAGATTTCCGGCAAATTTTCTTGCCAGTAATCTCCACAACGAATGCGCAGCGAAACTTACTTCTCACTGTAAGTGAAATTTGGATATAGCCTCTTCATCATTTCCGTGAAATCCCGGGTCTTGATGGCGTGTGACGTGCATATGTATCGGCCTTCAGCTTCGGGTTTCTCATAAGCCAACGCTATGGCAGCAGAGACTTCTCTTACGTCCACTATATCCATGCTTCTTGCAGCGTAATCTTTCAAGAACTCGGGGAATATATCTTCACCGTGCAGAAAGTTTTTGAGGAGATGGGCACTCGGTGACACAACGGGCATCATCACTGGTCCCAGTATGAATGTCGGACAAATCGTCAAGACATCGATCCCGTTCTTTTTCCCGTAATCAAGAGCCAGGGCTTCTGCCTCGGTTTTAGACAGAGCGTACCATCTCTATATGGAAAAAAAAAAAAAGTATGAGCAGACGGATGGAATGGAATAAATTTGCATTGAAGAAGTGATATTTGCATTCAGAAAGAATTTGCTATGAATGTTTTGGATTAAGTGGAAAGTCCGGGAACAGGCGTAATGAGATCGATTCGATGACAAGAAAAGAGCTTGATCTACGTCCAGGAATGAGTGGGGATTTTACCTGGTTTTTCCTGCAGAATTCTCGGTCGCTCCAGCAGGCCTCATCCATCAACTTGTCGTCGGGCCAACTAGGATTCCAAAGGACAGCATCAATGGATGAGACAACGACAACCCGCTTAACTTTTGCTTCCGAGCATGCCTTGAGAACATTAAGCGCTCCACTTACAGCCGGTTGAAGTATATCAGTCTGCAAAAAGTTAACTCAGCTTTAAAATCCATGAATCTCAACAAGCCTTAATCGAAACAAGTTGTGAGCTCTCTGACCTTGTAGTTTATAGCCTGTTTATCCAACAAAATGAAAAATCGCCGGACAGCTCAGGGGAGAGAAAATGCATATAGAATTTGTGAAATGTTTTCGAAAATGGAAAGTTTCCGCTATCTTGCCTCTGGATCGGCGGCAGTTTCTATGACCGGGCTGGCCACGTGGAGAACTCCAGAGCAGCCCTGGATTGCGGATCGCAGAGAGTCGTAGTCCAGAAGGTCGGCCTTGAAGAGTTTAAGGTTCTCTGATGCTTTCTCGAGCTTCTTCGTCAAGTGATCGAACTTCCGGTCACCTGCTTATCAACAGGAAAAAAAAAAGGGTGTTCATGGTACCGCACCGGAGAAAGAAGGAAAAGAAACCGACGTACGAGGGGTAGGGTCGAGGAAGATGGAGATCACTTACTTGGGTTTCGAGCTGTTCCATGAACAGTGTAGCCCTTTGAGAGAAGAAGCTTGACGACCCACGATGCCAGGAAACCTCCGGCACCGGTCACACACACCGTTTCCGTTCTTGCTTCCATCTTTTTCAATTGAGGAACGGCACTGACGTTTATTTCAATAAATAGCCCAAGATCGCACCACCGACCCCGAATGACACAAAAGAACACATCGACAATGTTCAATGCATTTTTGGAATACTAAATTTTAACCGGCGTCGTTAGTTGAGGTGATACGTTTGGTGTATTACCAAGAAGAAAATTACATGGCATATACATACATATACGTGTATATATATATATATATATGCCTCTCACTGGTACTTATCCTATGTCCCCGTTTGCTTCACCTTCACTTCATCCATCTTTTTTTTTAAACTTTATTTTCCCCATTGACAATTTTTTTTGCCCCAACGGGCTCCCATAAGCTTAGACAGAAAATGGAATTAAAAGGTAGGTATGCTGTTGATGAAAATCGATCTAAACCTCTTAAGTCGTGCTGGGAGCAATGCCATTTTATTAAATTCTCATTTTTTTCTCCCTATATAGCCCATGAGCGTTCGTAGTTGGTGGAAATCGAGCCCACTCTCTTTACTGCGTCTGCAAATCTCGTACGACGTCAATTAACCTGTGATGCCTTGCCTGCAGGGTTGGTGCGGTTTGTGGATAGATTTGGACTGGGTGGAGATTACTTTGTTTGAACCAAACTCCATGAACATATACATTCATTTCAAATCACAAAGCCACGCAGAATAATGTGCCTGATCGGGGTGGATCAAATATGGCTAGGTCGCCAAGATGACCCTTTGCTATTGGTCCGAGTTGGATCTATACCAAGCACACAGAATGTCTAGTCATTTGAAATGCAACATACTATAAATTACAGTAGACGTTTGGTTTGATCCGATGGTGGCGCACCAGTCGCTCATATACTCAGGATTCATGATTTACATCATCCGATGCGATATTAATCCCTTTAACGTGCCATTTTCACATAAAATGGGAGGTGGTTTCCCCAGAACTGTAGAAAACCAGCAAACAGTCGCATGATATAAAATTCTAATCTAATATGATGAATTATCCCATGACAAACTAGGCTTCTTAGAACATAAGAGAAAACTTGATCCTTGATACACGTCACAGTCCGGATACATCTTCTTCAACATTCCTTCAAAATCCTGGATCTTGATGTCATGTTCTATGCATCTAGATCGGCCTTCACACTGAGGTTCCCGGTACACCGTTGATTATATGGTGGCAGAAATGTCTCCTATGTCCATTATACTCTCTTGAAGTGTCCCCTCAGTGCGCGTGTGTGTGTATATATATACATATATATATTTCTTTAGATTAGAAGGAGACAGAAATTTCATTAATGAAATTCAAATATTTTTTTTATTCATAAGCCAGGAGCAATACTACTATTATACCCCGAACATTTTCTCCGCCCCTTCTTTTTCTTGAAGACTTATATTTATTGAAGTACTAGTGATGGAGATACGCCAAGATGAGAAATAGCCAAGGATAAGATTAAGGGCAAGGAAGCAAAACTAAGGTATCCATCAAAAGTAGAATCCCAGATAGACAAATAAGTGCTGGAGGCTAGCTTTTGAGGATGTGAGACAGCGGTTTCCCTTTCATTTTGTTCTGGTCCTGGGGAGGAAATACTTTTGTATCTTCTTGGTTCGATAAGTGGACAAGTCTAGGTCCATTGCACTCCATCTTACCAAACGGTTTTCGTGCCTTCCCTTCTGTAGGCTAATATGCCAAACTTTCGGTTGTCTACAAGAGCCATGATCTAGAGTTGGCCGAGAGGAGATTATTCTAGTGTCATTGATGCAACTCAACATTTGCAAGCTGTAGTAACTAACTTATGCTGATCGATATGTTTTCCACTAGAGCCACAAGTTCAAGTTTATTATTGCAGTTCAGAGTGGGAAGCCACAGAAACAAAGCCCCTGAGTCTCATGTTATAAGTTCGTATGATTTTCAGATTATATCCCGAAATTCTCCCTTATATCTCGGCTTGCTATCTATCATGCATCGATTATCTTTATATATATATATATATAGGAGGAAAAAAAAAACTATTAGGAGAAATGGTCATTATTAATGACCTCTTCTAAGTGTGATTTTTATGGATCATTGCAGTGAAGCATGAGACTACATCTTCTTCTCCCGTATTGTCCACTCGGGATGCTCGGTGATCAATCCTCGCCAAGGTCCAGATTGTGCGTGCAACATGGGATTGCAAATGAGAGCTGGATTGGGCTATATATAGCGAACAAGCGGGGGGCTAAAAGTATTTACTATTGTATATAAATGAATTTTTACAACTCCTGTTTAGTCTATCCAGAGGAAACAAAATCCTAGGATTTTCAGGACTCCGACCACCCATCATAGCATGTTGGTGATTTCGGCAATGAATCTTGTCAAACACCGTATAATAAGCTCATTACTTCCCCTAGTGGCAGAAATAGACAATTTCCCTTGTTAGAAGAAGAGATGCTAGAAGACGAACCGTGCAACGCACCACAAGTCTCATCGAGAATTGAAAATGAAAAGTAAGAATATATGTTGATACATGTGAGTTCCGTGAAAAATCCGTGCCACTTTACAATGAGCCGTGTTGAAAGGGGAGACAGAATTACCATGGATGAAAATCATATTGAAACTAGTTATGTTTATAATATCGATGAGGAAAATAGGAGATAATAGAAGAAGATGCTCGAGGAGGAGGAGGAGGAGGAGAAAAAAAAAATAAATCCGAGGAAGGAGTAGTAATCAATCATTCATGAAGAGGGGTTGCGATCAAATTAATCATTAAGATTTTATTTTAAAATTGATTAGGTATGACTTGAGATAAAATAGTTAGGATATGAAAAGGTGATGATCATCCCTATACGAGCAGAATATGAAACAACCAAAATTTTGAGAAGGCGATTAAAAATTTATGTGACTCTATATTCATCTTGAAGGAAAGTATTAAAGCAATATCTTATAAATTATTTATCCTTTAATCTATTTATTATTCTAAATACATGAATGATGCAACGCTAAGTACTATATAAAAAATATTTTACTTTCTAATGTTGCAACCTCAAGTGACCGCGTATCATATTTCTATCTCTATGCTATTGACATCAAAACAGACTTGTTAAAAATGAGTTGCAAAGTGACCGTGTATCGTATTTCTCTCCACGTAAAAACTTCACTGAAATCAATTCAGAGCCTCGCGGTTGATCGTGGTGTTCACTGGTGCGGTTGTAAAATCGACCAATGGTAGGTACCGATGGTATTAGCTTCGACATGATTTATTAATGAAAGGATCACATCAATCCGAGAGAGAGAGAGAGAGCCAATAAATACGATCCCAGCTCATCACTCCGCACATGAAACTAGGGATTGGCTCGTCGTTCCTACGATTGACACCGTGAGTGATATAGCACATGAATTGATTGCGTGTGTGTGAATTCAATTTGTGTTTTTAGGACTCAATATCCCATTATTTTACTTCTTTCTTCTATACGCTTCTATACGCGTAAGTCCTTTTCAAACCAAACTCCCGAGCAATCGTTGCTTCTTAGTTTCTAAATGAGAAAATATCAATACACATAGATTTTGAAATCAAATCAATTCATATATATATATATATATGTATGTAACTCGGTGAACTCGATCGACTGCATATACCCTCTACAAAATACTATTTGGTAGTTGCCACTCTTCATGATTCATTCCACGAGCAACTTGCACTTACAATGTCGAATAATCATAGAAATAAATTATAAGCTCATGAGCTCAGAATCATCCATAATATTCAGATCGAGAGTTACGTTTTGCAATGCGTCGCTTACCATCTGACCGTCCAGCTCATATTCTATTCGGGCTCCAAAACGAGCGAGCTTTTATTTTTCCGTAAGTGACGTGAAAACCCAACTAATTAAGACGCAAAATACATTACAATTGGGCTCCTCACTTGGTACTTGCCATCGTCCCATACTAGAGAAGCTGAAACTAGGGATTGGCTCATCCTTCCTTCGATTGACACTGTGAATGATAACCTCTGGTCAAGATATGTGAAGGTCAAGACTTCAGGAACGACCTGAATACTCAGGTTCTTCGGGGCATTCATCACGGTGTACTTGTACACAGATGCAGGCGATCCCACATTGGTGACGGTCCTCATGAATGTGCGATTGATCTGGCTCGAGGTTGTAGAAAGTGCGAAAGAGGGGTAATTCAGATTCCATGCCTCTATGCTGTTGGCATCGGAGCAAATGCTAACATCCCCAGAAATGAGCAGCAAAGTGACAGGGTTGTAGCCCTGTCCACATAGAAACTTTACGTAGTCAGTCTGGTCCGCATCATAAATCAATCCAGGGTTTATGGCTCTGGCAGGATTGATCTGACCCGATCCGTATGCGAGTTCAGCTTCATGGTTGCTCGTGGCGCTCATCGCTAGAGCTGTAGATAAACCAGAAGTAGTTGTCAATCGTATTGCCTTTGACATCATCAGTATCTCATATAGGGCGTAAGTCAATAACTACCTGTGGTCATGAGTGCCGATTTAATTGCCGCTGGGGACCACGTGGGATGAAATGATTTCACGTAAGCTGCAGCTGCAGACGCGTGCGGGCATGCCATGGATGTCCCGGAGATTATATTGTAGGGTGACAATCTCTTATCGCCGGGAATTCTGGTGATAGAAGTTGCTAAAGTCCATGCAGCTAAAATGTTAAGTCCAGGAGCCGCAAGATCTGGCTGCAACCATGCACAGAATGTCGATGAAAGCTTGAAGCTTGTTCATCTAATTAATTCTCGATCAAGAGAGCTATGATTGTGTATCAGTGGACGAATGATCGAGATATGTAGTGCCATCGAAGTATTACCTTGAGAATATCCAGTGCAACCGAATTGGGACCCCTTGATGAGAAAGAGGCTACTAATGGTGCGAGAGGGTCCTTTCCTTCCACAGTCTTATATATCGTCCCCAATGCATTGCTGCAAATAGTGTTATAGTTGTAAGACAAGCAGCTCTTCATGCATTTCATTCTTTGCAATCGGAAATAAGATAAAAAAAAACTATAACCTTGATGAACTGATGTAGGATAAGATGCTGCTGCCATTGACGTGGCTGACATAAGATGTCGGCAATGGAAAGTTCCATGCAATATCATCCACAGAAAAATCTTCATTCATTATCGAACCCAATGCCCCAGCCAGAAATGGTCCAGTTCCGTTAGAGAGCTTATCACATAGAACAATCTTTCCCGCCACCACATTTGGATCGAGTGAGTTGTCTTCGCAGTACCTGCACTTAGTTACTCCGGAGACCATATTACAGAAACAGCATAGCAAATTATCTTATCTCATAAGATCCCTTGAAAGGCTTGTAATGATGTATATATGATTAATTACAATCTAAGGCAGTGCATTTGCCTGGATATTAGCCTGGTGGAATTCTCCGAGGGAGCATCCCCTCCATAAATTAAGGGATGCATTCGGTTCGCGAGATCAAACGTGTTGATTGAGATCCCCTATACATAATACAAGATTTTTACCGGATTAGAAAAGGATTCATCACTAACCAAAATTTGGTTAAGTGCCAGTTATCATATTGTGCAATCGAGTTCACTTCATTGACTGGCGTTGGAACTGAGCTCGTTCCAATGATTGGAGGTTGTCATGGACAGTTTATACGACAAAGTAAGACTGCTACCTGATAGGTGACTCCGTTGCCTAGTTCCACCTCGGTGAGGAATTTCCTGTCTATTGAACTGGCGGCAACGGACAAGTACCATGGTGCAGTACTTGTAATCGAACCGACGTCCGGGCCTCCATTGCCAGCTGCTTGTGAAGTCAGTACACCATTTTTCATGGCATGAAAGGCTCCAATGGCGATTACATCCACGAAAAAAGGTTGCGGGGTAGAGTAAATTAGAGAAATAGATATGATGTCCACTCCATCTGCTATTGCATCGTCGAATGCTGCTAGAATGCTCGCGCCACTACACCCGCTGGCCCAGCATGTCTTGTACACAGCAATACGAGCAGATGGCACTCCTCCCCTGGCTGTTCCAGAACCAATTCCATAAAGACTTGCGGTGGTCACTGCATTCCCGGCCACTGTGGCGGCAGTATGGGTTCCATGGCCAATAGTATCCCGGGGGGACACGTCGTCTTCTGGTCCTATTTGCACAATTGGTCCGATTGTGTAATATTTTGCTCCAATTATTTTGCTGTTTTGAAGAGATACATAAGATTAATATTACGAAATACAACTGAAATCATCCTTGTCTACAGCAACTTTATAAGAAAAAGTCAACAGGACTCGACTCTAAAAGATTGAGTATGGAAGAATTCCAAGGTAAATTTGAGTGGAAATTCGTATACTTGTTGCACGTGAAATTGNGAAACTATATAAGAAAAAAGGCGACAGGACTCGACTCTAAAAGATTATGAGTATGGAAGAATTCTAAGGTAAATTTGAGGGGAAATTCGTATACTTGTTGCACGTGAAATTGGTTGAAGCTTGGCAAGTTCCCTTCCACTTGCTTGGTGGTGGGCCGAACCCAGCATCCGAGAAGCTTTCTGATTCAGGCCATATCCCGGTGTCGATCATTCCGATGATGATGTCACTTTCTACTGTACTGACCCTTTCAACCTGTTGACTAAAGCCAATGAAGTCCCATGACCTCGTGGTCTGGAGCTCATAGTTCAAGTTTGGGAACACCGATGCCACTCCCTCCATCCCTAACTCAATCTCGAACATTAGTTCCAGTAAGTAATTAATTGGAACCATGGGCATCGAGTATGAAATGAAATGTTTTCCCTTCTTGAATAAGCTGGCGAGGTAGACCATGTTAATTACCTGACAATATATGCATTTGTTGTTCACTAAGCTTCACTACAAATCCATTGAAACTCCTCTTGTAGCTGTAGAGTATGGAGTCCGGTCCAACAGCCCTGCTTTCATAACACATACTAAGGCTTGAGATTTCTTTCCCTTCACCCCTTCTTGGTTTCATAACGATGCAGTGAACTCTAAAGAATAAGGAGGAAGGGATAAAAAGAAGAGGTGGAGAATATTGAATGGGAAACTCGAAAAGAAACAGGTACCCTACCTGCCCAAAACTTTTTCTAACATGCTGAGGTAGAGAGCCATTGTGGAAGAGACGCCCTTAAGCCGATCACCCATGTACACAATATATTCCTGCACTAAGACCGGACAATAATCAGGAGTCAGGTATTATGTCTAGCGTTTCATGTACGACGTCAAATTAGTTGATTGAAGAGATCAGGTACTTGCCTTTGGACCATCCTGAGAATGTGCACGGATTATGAGCAACGTGGAGAAGCTGAGGAGGCTAAGGAGAAGGATCGCTGGAGAAGGCCGAGGAGGAACTTTCATGGTGGGAACTAATTGGCTCGTACGATGTTCGAATGCCTTAGCTTGTCGCTGCGTTGAATACGTACATATAGCCAAACCCAATTAGCTCTTTTATAAAGAAATTAAAACAGCAAGCTGACACAATCGGATGCCCTAGACAGTCACTATTTTCCCTATTTAAAATAAATCTAAATTTAAATTATCATTGGTGAAACCTTTTATACTTGTGATCTATTTCTCGTTCCCTCGTATTCATTTTGGACTATTGATTATTCTCATCTTAAAACTGTGAAATTTCCCATGTTGAAATATGTAGTAGATTCCTAGAATATGCTTGAACAAGATGAGAGAATGATGTTTGACATAAGAATATCACTATCTGACAGTGAACACACGAGAGATTTTATATTCTTCTATACTAGTAGAATTCCCATGCGTCTTTGCTCACATTTTTATCTTATTCTCTTTTTATATTCATGATCCCTCTTTAATTTATAACAAGAAAACAATTTTCAGTTGCATTGTTAAGCGTCGGATCTTCTTGGAAGGAAGATCAGGACGGTGTATGTATAAGAAAGAAAATGGAGTATCTGGGTGATGTGTGTCCAGTGGTGTAATTATTCCTATGAACAAAAAGTGAAGAATGCCTCCGCAATTAGTGACACCTTCAAAGAACTAATTATGCTTTCATCATTATTAGTAGTTTATTCTGGACGTTCGTTCCTGTTTAGTCTAATCTATAGCCGAGCAACATTAATTCCATGGGCTTTGATTTAAAATATAATTATATTTTTGAAACCCGTATATATATATATATACACACACATATATCTAGGTCAACTTTGATCGATCTTCAAAGTACTATGTGATAGTTAATTTTGTCACTCGCGTCATGATTCCATGAGCAACCTGCACTTAAATATGGAGTAATATGAGACATAAGCAAGTCTATGAGCTCCCTAGAAGCATATGCTAGATTGAGATCGAGAGTTGTGTATCGTATTGGACAAGTCACCACAATCTAATGTATCGATAAAATAACGCATATATGCAATTGATCTTAAGTTACGGTTTACTAATTAACCTTCCCGGAAGTTCATGAATCGCTAGTTGCATGAGAAAATTGATGAAGAGCAAATGTCTGACCCTTGGTCGATCATCAAGCATTTAACATGTCTGTATGGGTTGATGTGGCTTAAATCCTACGGTACAAGTACGTTTGGATGACCGATCTGATGACAAAACCATTAACGTTTGGATGACCGATCTGATGACAAAACCATTAACCTTTGGATAAGTTTTTCAATGAGCTCCGTCTGCGGATAGACTGGGTATTTCATTCCCATTTGATGCAATCTTTATCCTGAAACCTTCATGTATACAATATATATATATATATATATATTTTACGGGAAAAATTACTCTAGAAGTTATATATATGCACTATTTTTCGACTATTGAATCATATGTATGTGGTTATATAGCTTACTTAAATTTTAATTATTACTCTCCAACATAGATATGCCAACATATAATTTAACATTATTGGTTATAATATACATGACAATTATTCGCTCGTATAATAATTTTTATACCGATATAAATCGTACTGATATGGTAAAATCTTTTAATATTTCATGCTAACATAATAAGAATTATTGATACATCATGTTGATGTGATAAATGTTGGTTGAATTGCGTTGATAACATAGCAAAAAGCATTTGGTATGTCGTGCCACATCATCATAATAGGTTAGCCTAAAAGTTTCCACTTAATTATGTTAAATTAGGTATCATCCAATAATTATGCATATAAAGTATATTATAAAATTAAATATATAAAATTTTAAAAATTATTTTTAAATATATAAAATTTAACTATTAAAAATAGTATGTAAATAAGACTTGTAGTGCAATTCTTTTTTATTTTTAATTTTTTTTGGGTAACTAAAGAATCATACCATGGGCAAATCACGTCAAAATATTCGATGTAATTAGACCAACTTATTTTAAGAAACAGGTACGTGACGTTGCAACCATTGGTGAAAACTATGCCCACGTTGACAAGGCCGGTTCTAGTGCTAAAATATCCAGCCTATGATCTATCTATCGCCTATTGTTTTTGGGGTTGGCGTCTCGAGGGTCCTCCCCGCGCACTCAATTGAAACAGATCAGTGTAACCACAGGATCTCAGCTAACGCACGATCTCTCCCACGTATACCCTGATTTTGTGATTTAAAGACTCCTCGATAGTGGTCATGAGCGGCAACTTCCGTCCGAGAGATGCAAAGGAATAAGACCTCGGGATCGACCTTAATATTTAACACAGTCGGATGCAATGACCATACGCTTATATACATATGCTAGATATCTGAAGGTGTGGATGGTGCAAAGGATGGGCAATTCAGATCCCATATGCCACACATCTCCACTGTAGAGGCATTTTTTCGACGAGAGTTGGACCAGAAAGCATGACTCGTCGCCCCTTGTTCACCTCTACAACAAGCCCACTGCCCAATCCCACTTCTCAGACCATAATGGAGCGGATATATTTCAATTATATTTTCCTAGCAAGCCCATTGACCTATATATAGCCCACTTCTACTATGAATATGACTTCAAGACAACAATGGAAACATTTCAGTTTTCCTGTCCAACTTGGATCCGAGGTCAATGAGTCAACCTGCGTAGGACATGCCAACGGAACCAACCATCACCCGGAAGGATCATTGTTCGGTTTCGAGGACGAATTTTCTCCACCGGAGAGAATGATGCGATACCAAAATAGGAAATTAAAATATTTTCATACTTTATTAACATTAGCATAATATCTTGATGTGTATAGTAGATAAAATTTATTTCATAAATATGTTAGATATGTTTAGAATGGATTATTTGATCGATTCGATAATTCTTTCGTGCACTTAGTATTGTGTTGTGAACTGAGATCAAGAGTCCTTCCCGATAAGAAGACGTGAGACTTCTGCATTAGACAAGCTTGTGATTAGGCTAATATGGATTCCAATTAATAATAATAAGCTCTATCATTTTTTATTATGGCATCAAGTTGACTGATGATCTTCATCTGATTCATAAATATTTCTGGATGAAATGATTCCGCTCTTCCTACTGTCTCTTCTGTGTCCACCAGGCCACGTTTATAACCGGGAATTTTAATTTTATTTGTTTTTTTTATAAAAGAAAAGCCATTACAGTCGATGATTCATGTCCAACAGCGCTAAATTTATTCGCAAGTGTGTCCACAAGTTCGTACGTACGAGCAGTGGAGCACATTTATTGACCCGACAAATTCAAGAACACATTTGTGATGACATTACGGCCGGCCGTGGAAGTGCGGTCGGTAGCTAAGCCTTGAGTAGCCCGTTCTCTCGGTAGCTCTCGACGGCATCCACGAGAGTTTCCTCCAGAGGCCTGCAGGTCCAGCCCAGTTTCTGCAGCCTGGCCGAGCACAGGGTGCTGTCCGTCTTGTGCTCGTAACTGTCAACACCAGCAAACAATCGCGGCCACATGAAATAGATCTTATCCAGAATTACGAATCATCGGATATCAAAAGGCGCTTTTTGGGCACATACAAAATTTAATCCGTATCTGGTGAGCATAAAAGACTACTAGAAATGTGAGGTTATGCAGCAAAATTTTCGACACAAAAGCAATTTATTTGCCGGAAATGGAGTTTAGGGTAGAAACGAATGGAAATAGAAATGAGAATAGATTGGAAATGGGGTGAAATGGTAATTACAATTCTCTATTTTACTCTCATACTTAATATGGATGGAACTAATTGAATGTAAAATGCTACTTCACTAATTATATATTGATAGTTGTATGATCACTAAATACAAATCATGTCTAAATTTTCGGTGAAAAAAATGCAATTTTGATCCTAAATTTATATCATAAATCTTTATCTTTTTGGGTATAAATTTGATCTTCAACTCTTCTACGATCGTTGTTTTAGTATTACAAAGTATTGTTTATATGATTAAAACAAGAAAAAAAAAAGAAATTTTGGTCTATGGAAAAAGCAATTGCCCAAATGAAGGAGATGGAATGCCGATTCCATATGTCAAAAGTTGGAATGCATTTGTGAAAAATCCATGTTTGATGTGTGACTAAATTAAAAAAAAAAAAGAAGGAATGATGGTTGGAATGTTGATTANCGATGTTTGATGTGTGACTAAATTAAAAATAAAAGAAGGAATGATGGTTGGAATGTTGATTATGATTCCATCATATTCCATCCTACCAAACATCACACATGAAAAGAATTCCTTGTTTTTTGTAAATTAGGCAAAAAAAAGGGCTGTAGACCGGTGGTCCATTCGGACTGGTTATGACCGGCTGTGGCTGGACCAGTCTGCAGCCCAGAACATGCACTGCTCGGATGCAACTCTGTCCCTAATTGAGAAGTCGTGGTTGAGGTCGTCTCCACAGTAAGACTTACTCCTCATAATAAGTAAACTCTGGATACAGCCTCTTCAGCATTTCCGTGAAATCCCGGATCTTGACAGCATGTGCCGCGCATATGTATCGGCCTCCTGCTTCAGGTTTCTCGTAAGCCAGCAGTATGGCGGCAGCGACGTCTCTTACATCCACTATATCCATACTTCTCGTAGAAAGAACTTTGTATTCCCCGGGGAATATATCTTCACCATGCAGAAAACCTATGAGGAGATGGGCGCTTATTGAAAAGGTGGGAATCAGAACTGGCCCGAGTATAAATGTCGGGCAAATCGTGGAAACTTCGATCCCGTTCTTTTTCCCGTAATCAAGAGACTGGGCTTCTGCCTCAGTTTTAGCCAAAACGTACCAGCGCTATGCAAGAGTATAAGCAAACCAAAAGAATTACAGTAAGTTTTCATGGAATAAGTGATAAATAAGATTATTATACCTATGAAGATGAATGATTCTGCCAATGGAAATCGAACATTTTGGCAGCAGGAACAGATAATGATCTATCAATGTCCAGGAACTCGGTGAAATTTAACCTCAATTTTCCTGCTGTATTCTCTGTCAGTCCAGCAGGCTTCATCCTGTCACTTTGCCGTCGGGCCAACTAGGATTCCAAATGACAGCATCAATGGAGGAGACAATCACAACCCGCTTAACTTTTGCATCAGAGCATGCCTTCAGAATATTAAGCGTTCCATTTATAATCGGTTGAAGTATATCTGCCTGCGATAAGTTAAGGCGTTTAAAAATCCGAAAATCTTAACAAGCTTAGTCGAGTAAATCGAGAGACAACTCTCTGACTTTGTAAATCTCTCTCTGGTTTTGGCTATAGCTCGTTTATCCATCCAAAGAGAGTTTTGGTGAGGGTGGTGTGGGGTGGGTGGTGGTTGGGGAGGGAAAACATTGTCAGACAATGCACACAAAACATGTTAAATTTACTGTAGAATGAAAATTTTCTGCGGCACTGGTGTCTTGCCTCTGGATCGGCGGCAGTTTCTGTGACCGGGCTGGCCACATGGAGAACTCCGGAGCAGCCCTGGATTGCAGATCGCAGAGAGTCGTAGTCCAGAAGGTCGGCCTTGAAGAGTTTAAGGTTCTCTGGTGCTTTCTCGAGCTTTGTCGTCAAGTGATCGAACTTCTGGTCACCTGCTTATCACCAGGAAAAAAAAAAACGGTGTTCATGGCACGGCACCGGAGAAAGAAGGAAAAGAAACCGACGTCGAAGGGATAGGGAGATGGAGATCACTTACTTGGGTTTCGAGCTGTTCCATGAACAATGTAGCCCTTTGAGAGAAGAAGCTTGACGACCCACGATGCCAGGAAACCTCCGGCCCCGGTCACGCAAACTCTCTCCGTTGCATCCATCTCTTTCAGTTGAGAAACGGCACTGAACACTGAATTCAATAAATAGCCCAAGATCGCACCACCAACCCCGATGGAGATAAGAACCCCAGAAAGCACATTAAAAAAAAAAAACTCCACTGAATATGTTCAGTGCTTTGGGCAATACTATATTTTAACACAACATTAGTCCTTCTAGAAAACTCTCATTTCCAGTTCCGGGACTCCCTCCCTATAGCCCGCGAGCGAAGTCGGTGGAAATAGTGCCCATTCTCTTTATTGCGATTGCAAATGGCATCCAACATTAAATTAGTCTGCCGTGCCTAGACAGGGTAGGCGCCGTTTGTGGATAGATTTGGCCAGAGTGGAGGTTGTTTGTACCAAACTAGGTAACCGATATATTCAGTCCAAATCACAAGACAGCCAAAGTATAATGTGTCTGATCGGGACCGATCATTTCTGGCTACGTCACAAGGATGACCCTTTGCTATTGATCCGAGTTGGATCTATACCAAGCATATAGAATGCCTATATATATACATACATACATATATATTGTTGAGTTTGTGCCGCGTTTACAAGAGACGATTGATTTGACCCCGTTGTTGTGCACTAGCCTCTTACAGCCTTAGGATTCGGTTTATATCATCCGATGTGAGATTAGTCCCTTCAATACCGGTTTCACATAAGATGGGATGCAGATCAAATAAGATGCGATAATGGCCAGCCCAGCGTAGACGCAGAGCTCACAGTAGTGCTCTACCTCTGTTTCTCAAAACTGTCTAATACCACAGGAGAAGGGAAATTCTTATCCACTACTACGAATCCAGTAGCAGACTCAGGCTTCTTAGCACAGGAGCAGCCAATTTGGGCTGGTTCAGTCTTATCAGGTGGGGCCAGCACGGCCCCACCATTTTTATTAACGGGATTCATATTCCTCCCACAAAGTTAGGCTATCAAAGTTAACGAACATGTCACACTTCTAGTCAATTCTCATTTTTAACAAAATATGATCCATCACCTACTGTTTCCCAGGTTAGCCTTTGGGAAGATCTTGCAGGACGGTCGATTGAACCAAATCGGCTCTCAATTGGACCAGTTTAAGGCTCGATCTCTCCCATATGATCAAAATATTTAGCAATATACGTTCTTCTTCCTTCATCGTTTTCATGATACGTATCCACTTCTTTACAGGGAATAAATTTCCCCATCTCAATTCACACGGAAAAATCAATGCAACTTATAATATTATTCATAGATATTTGTTTACATCATATACTATAATGGGACTCCTTACTTCGTGCTCACCATCATCCCAAGATAAAGAGGCCGATACCTTGGCTTTGTTGTTTAAAGATCCCTCAATAGTAACTGTGAAGGGTGACTTCTGTCCGAGAGATGCGAAGGATAAGACTTCGGGATCAACTTTAATATTTAACCCAGTAGGGGCAATGACCTTATGCTTATATGTAGAAGTCGGAGATCCAACATTCGTAACCGTCCTGGTGAATGTGAGATTAACCAAGTCCGAGGATGTGGGTACTGCAAAGGATGGGTAGTTCAGATCCCATTGATTTCCATTGTTGGCCTCCGGGCAGCTGCTGTTGTCCCCTGTCACTAGTCGCAAAATGGCTGTACTGTAGCCTTGGGCGCACAGAAACATCACGTAATCGATTTCATTGGCATCGTAGACCAGCCCAGGATTAATCGCCTTGAGAGGATTAATCTGGCCTGCGCCATATGCGAACTCAGCTTCGGGATTGGTCTTGGCACTCATCGGAGTAGCTACATGAGGAATAGGCAACCAGATCAAATTGGCCATGGCAGCTAATCGGTTTTTCATGTTGACGTTAAACATGAAAGGAGAAACCACTGAAGCAGTTACCAGTTGTCATAAGAGCTGATCTGATGGCTGCTGGAGACCAAAGCGGGTTAAATGATTTGACGTAGGCTGCTGCAGCGGATGCATGTGGGCAAGCCATTGATGTCCCAGAAATTATGTTGTAAAACGAAAGTCTACTGTCGCCTTCAACTCTCAAGATCGGGATGTTAGGAGGCCATGCAGCTAAGATGTCGACTCCGGGAGCGGCTAAATCCGGCTAAGAACAACATGAAAAAAATGAATTGTTGAAATGAAGCCGAGCATTATATTAAAGATGCCTCTACTACACGATATTCTGACGATTTTCATCAATTATATCTTTGATAGTTTTGCCTTATCCGCCACATATGTCATATATATGTGTAGAATGAGATCAGTTGTTTTTAAGCATATGACTCGATGAACATTGGAAGTGGAAAGCATATGTTTGGGCATCAAAATACCTTCAGGACATATGGTGCTATCGCGGTTGGGCCTCTTGATGAAAAGAAGGCGACATACGGTGCGCGGGCTTCATTCCTCTCTGTACTCTTAAAGATAGCTGCAGTCGCATTGCTGTAACTCGTGCCACGTAATCATGAGCTATGCTGTTAACATCAGTACTTATAAACTAATACGAAACGACACCGAGGTGTAGTCGATGGACATACCCGGATGAGTTGATGTAGGAGAGGACCTTGCTGCCCTCGGACTGGCTAATGTAGGATGTGGGCAATGGAAAGTTAAAAGCGACGTCTTGGGGGATTTCGTCCTGCAGGATGGCCCCTGCTGCCCCTGCAGAGAGCGGCCCTCTTCCTCCAACTAAGGCATCGCAGAAGACGATCTTCCCGCTCACCAAAGCCGGATCCAATGTGTTTACAAGGCAGTACCTGCAGGACCCAAAGTTATGGAAAACAATGTCGAGAATGTGTTCCTTTGGCGAAGAGCTGGTAGCGGTGGAACCCTATGTCCTCGAGGAAGAAAGTATACACCATTACCTCGACTGGTAAACGTTTCCGGTAATGTTCGGTGCATTTGCTCCATAGATCAAGGGGTGTTCTGCGAGGTCCCCCGTGTTAATTGACACTCCCTGAAAATATCCACGGTGATAATCATAATTAGGATACCGCTCCGGATTGAATGCTACCCTTTACACCAAACCCTAATTATTCTCCGAGTATTGCGTATTCAATTTCAGTCTTGGGAGAAACACGCTCCTGTACGTTCTAGAAGATTGAACAATGCACACCTCATAACTCTTGCCATTGCCCAGCAGCACCTTAGTCAGGAACTTCCTGTCGATCGTACTGGCAGCGACGGAGAGAAACCAAGGCGACATATTGGTCACGGTTCTGTAACCAGGGCCCTGGTTACCGGCCGATGTCGACGTCAAAATACCTTTTCTCATGGCATGGAAGCTCCCAATCGAGATAGAGTCCTCAAAGTAGTCCGTGGGCTTGGCGTACCCAAGAGAGACGGAAATGATATCGACCCCATCTGCTATCGCATCGTCGAATGCTGCCAGAACGTCAGACCCGTAGCACCCGTCGTACCAGCAGACCTTGTAAACTGCGATCCGGGCAGAAGGGACGCCTCCCCGAGCAGTCCCCGAGCCCAGTCCATAAAGGCTCGCTGAAGTCACCGACTGGCCAGCCACCGTCGAAGCCACGTGTGTACCGTGGCCGCTGGTGTCGATTGGGGACATGATCTCATCCGGTCCTATTGTGCCTCCAGTCCGATAATATTTTGCTCCAATGATTTTACTGTAGATCGATCAAATCTAGAGATTCTTAAGAGACACGTGTATGACGTCTATATCTATATATAAATAAATAAACATATAAGTGATGGATAAATGTCATCTGCTTAATATTTTATAGGATTGAAGCTATTCGGAATTTGAAATTTTGACTTTAAAATTCTTATAATAAGTTATAATTACAACCCGATAGAAATCTAATTTCTAATTTCTTAAATAATATCTTGCTATAGTCATCTCTAATTTTTTTTAATATTATAAATAGTATCTTGATATGCACTTCAAGCTCTTAGAAGTTATAATCGATTATTGTCGTCCCAGTTGAGTTAGCAAAATTAATTTCATGTTTTTTTCCCCAATATTTATAGACCGAAATTTGTTATTTTCAACATTTTTGGAAATAGCATCGATATTCATATTGTGGCCGAATTTGGAAAAGAAAAATAAAAGCATATATTGTGTTACCTGCAGAAGTGCATGCTCCAATCCAAATCTAATGATAATATGATTATATTATGTAAAGAGAATTTCCATTGTCAACAGGAAAGAAATAATAACGTGATTACGTTGAGTAATAATTATTATTTTTTTCGTTGACTCTTGACCCTTTCAAGTAGCCCCTTTGCCCTTACCCTTGATCCATTGTCTTTCCTTTTTGGTAACTGGAAAGAAGGAAAAGAAAACTTATCATTTCACAGGAAGAAAATCATACTTGTTGCAGGTGAAGTTGGATAAATTAGGATTGCAGGTGCCCTTCCACTTGGCTGGTGGAGGACCGAGTCCTTCGTCCCTGAAACTGGCGGATTCTGGCCATATTCCGGTGTCGATAACTCCAACGATTATGTCAGTCTCGGCAGTGTTTTGCCTGTTGACCTGCTGGGTGAAGTTCAGGAAGTCCCACGATCTTGTCGTATGGAGCGTAAATTTCACATTTGGGAACACCGAGACCACTCCTTCCATCCCTACAGTTACTCGTATGCAAGAACAAAGTATACATGTAGAAATGAATCAACTCATATCAATTCTTGATCACTCACTTGGGTGTATGCCTGATATAGGGGGGGTTGGTGGGGGAAGAATAGAAGGTAAATCTAACACTACCAGCCAATTTCTGCACTTCATGGTCTTTTAGCTTGGCCACAAAGCCATGAAAGCTCCTCTTATAGCTATGAACAATTGTTTCCGGCCCGACATGACTGCAAGCAAACATAGAGACTTTCACACTGCAATAGAGGCAGTAAGGAAAGAATTTTCCTTTCCCTTTCGGGTAAACTAGTATTCGAAAGTTAAACTCGTCCGAGCGACTAAATTAAATTTTAATTGGATCCCGCCTGTGAGAAGTACTTGAGATCCAATTAGTAGCTTTTATGCTTCTCTATCAAAAATAGTATTAGCTTTTGAGTTTATTTTGTTTCCCTTCATGAAAGAAGAGGGTAACTACTTTCTAGCATCAACTCCTTGCAGTTTTTAGGCTACGGAAATTTCCATCAGCAGATTTCCTGCAGGGGAAAATAGTCGGCAATCCACCGCACGTTTCTCCCGGAAAATTGCCGCATGGACGCATTTAATTTCCTTGAAAATTCGTCAGAAATTTTACCTTTATGAAAAATTTTTAAGAGTTTTATCACATGTAAACTTGGAGATTCCTTTACATTTTCCGTGAGGTATCTATCACGCGGGGGGTAGAAGAAACTGACCTGCCAATAGAATCCTGTAACAAGCTCAGGTAAAGATCGGCAGACGTGGAAGACACGCCCTTAAGACGGTCGCCCATGTACACAATATAGTCCTGCAAGATCCCAAGAACTTACATACACGCCCAGTTGAGGAACAACTTATTACAGCGTAGGTTCGTGTTTTTTATTCGAAGTATTTTCTCTCAAGAATGTTATTCTCTTTGGCACGCGGATGCGAAACAAACTACATGCATGGCGGAACAGAACTGCTCAATCTTAGCTTGCTAGATGGAGAGTACAAACTCGGCATATTCTTGGAAACGCGGCAGTTGATCAATGGTTTAGTGCATATACTGTTCCGGACACTCACCTTCCGGTCATCGTCGTGAGACGTTGCAGCACTCGTTAGAGAACCCGGATGCCTTAGAAGAAGATGAAGAAGAATAAGTGGAAAGTAGATCAGGAGACGACAGGAGATCTTCATCTCCACAGAGCAAGAAGGAGAATTGAATTCAGAAGAATTGCTGCAAATGCTTTAATTTAGTAGAGGCCACTTCATATATAATATTGCAAACTTATATTTATACATGTCATGTTTATGTATAAAGAGAGCGTGCGTAAGCACAAGAATTGACTGGCCAAAACATGGGCGGTTTCTTATGACACTTGTTTACCGAGTGATACGAATTGAAGAGTTCTTCCAAAATAACAATGGAATCCATATAAATTTGTCTATTTTTGGTCAATGAGCCGTAAAAACTTTAAATCATCATATTTATTCCTATACATTCAAGTTTATTACATAATTAACCCCAAACCGTCAATCATCTTAAACCTTAAATGACATATGCAAACCGTCATTTATTAATACTTATGTGGTAAACACGTTAAACTTGTTATAACACCAACATGCCACGTTAGTGAGTGATTGATATGTTAAAAAATTCTAGTGTAACTTTGTATTTTTGAAAAAAATTTAAATTAAATTTAAAAGTGAGACAATTTAAGGCCGGACATCTCTTATTTCTTAAAATCATTCTTTTCGGACCGGACCCATTAACATTCCCAAACCCATAGATTGATTAGAGTGGGTTTACGTGCAGCAGGTTATACGTTTGAAATCATCTCGTCAAAAGCTATTGTCTAAGAGTGCGAAATGGAACCGATAATTTCATGGTAAGAAAACCTATAATGTCATGAATTTTACTCGTGATACATGGTATGTCCAATAAACACATGTACACCTCACCTTGTCTATTGAATCCTTGAAATTAGAGCAGGCCATTTTCATTTGAACAATTGTTTGTTTGTTTGTTTTTTATAATGAATACAGCTCTTGACATATGCAAGTTGCTTTGAATCTTTCACCACTCTAATTAGAACAGATCAACTAACACAATTTTGACGTAATCAGACGTGTGTCCACCATATAATGTATACATATAGAAGTCACCGGGAATATTCCATGAATGACGGGCGGCCTTTTATTGTTTATATATAATCGAGTCTGATGGCACTCATCATCGATCAATACGTCATGGTGCGCATTGCTCGATCCGGGTTGTTGACATAGAACAATTAACGATGGCTGATGCTGTGGGTTGTTATTGACTTTTCCACTTTCATTGATTTGAATAAAATCACAATTGATTGAGGATAGAGTCATAGGCTAAATCCACGGACTTTATTCAATTGAAAGACTACACACACATATATAGGCTAACAAAAACACCGTGAAATTACTTTTCCATTCATATCATGTCGAGTTGGGTCAGGGCAATCCATATTCTTTTGGTATGACAAATGGTTTGTAAATAGGCCTCTTCATATTGTTTTGCTTAATGGTCCACTATCATTCATTGTCATTTTAGAGAAAACTACAGTTTCAACAATATTCAGAAATTCTAGATAGTGTTGGCCACGCAGTAGAGATCCTATAATAGTATTCTTTATGCAGCAAGTAAAAAGTTTTGTTGCAATTGGTGATAGTGATACATTTTATTGAGAGCAAATATCAAAATTCAGCATTAACATTACTTGGGAGGCCATTAGAGCTAAGCACCCATGAGTGTTATGGCATAGACTGATCTGGTTCTCTGGATATGTTCCAAAATTTTCTTTCATTAGCTAGCTTGCTATACTGGATAGACTCTCTACTAAGGCTTGGATGGAAACATGGATCTCACTCCCCTCTTCCCTCTGTGATTTTTGTGGATCTAATATTGAATCTCAAGATCACCTATTTTTCTCATGCCCTATTATAGGTGATATATGACATTCTTTACTAGTACAGATTCAGATAAATCGACCCACTGGGAATTAGTATTTTGAGCTTACTTGGGCTGAATGTAACATGCAAGGAATGAGCACTCTTACAACAGTTTATAAGCTTCTCTTCACCACTTTTATCTATGTAGTGTGGAGAGAACGGAATCATCATATCTTTCGACACAATGCTTCTAATACCAATCTTATAGTAAGTTTGGTAATAAGTTTGCTAAAATCACGTATAAGATCCTTACTTCACTTAGAGTCAATAGTAGAATGATTTCATTTGAGCCTTATGTTACACGTTAGAGTTTAATGGTATTTTGATTTTTGTAACATCAATGTGTACTTGATTAGTTTATTAATGCAATATATCAATTATAAAAAAAACCATGTAATTTAGGAAATATAATAACGGAAAAATATCAAAATAAAATCAAATTTATACTATTAAATATATTAAATTGATATAATCTTATTTCTAAATATTTTATTTCCGTCATGTACAAAATAACGCTAAATTTTCAATTGGTTCAAAAAAGAAGTTTTGCAATGTTATGATATCTTATTAAAATTAATTTCTCTCAAACTTTTTTTTTGGGTACTTCAAATTTTCAGAACTTGATCTTTGGCTGTGGGGCAATAATGAGTTTGTAGATAAATAATTTGTACTGTGATTCTCTATGGTCATGAGATACGGTAATTCTAAATTTGTAAACACACATCCAAGCGTGGTCACGAGGTTGTACTTTTTTTTTCCGGGATAGTATGGAAAATTCATGAACTTAAAAAAATATGTGAAGAAAATAAAAATAATAGGGAAATTGAAAATTCTTTATAACTATTTATTTATTTTAGGTCCATGTAGACTTATTTTCAGCAAGTAATCCACCCGTCACTCGTAGATTTTCAAGTTTTCACTTGAAAGGCCACAATGGGGCTCCTAACTTCATGCACACCGTCGTCCCATATCAGAGACGCAGACTCTACACCCGTACTCATCTGTCCCTCGACCGTAACCTTGTAGGACAACTTCTCTCCGAGGGACTTGAAGTATAGCACGCTAGGCGTCACTTCGATCTTGAGTCCGGCCGGTGCGAACACCTTAGATTTGTATACAGACATTGGGGAGCCGACGTTTGTGACGGTCCTTGTGAATGTGCGATAAACGAACGAGGTTGATGCCGAGACTGCGAATGAAGGGTAGTTTAGATCCCAGACTGTCCCATTGTTGGCTGCGGTGCAGGTGCTCTGGTCCCCGGTGACTGCTCGTAGGTTGTTGGTGCTGTAGCCCTGTCCGCACAAGAACTTCACGTAGTCGGCCTCGTTAGCATCGTATACCAAGCCGGGGCTCAGGGCCCTAAGAGGATCGATATGGCCAGCTCCGTATGCGAGTTCGGCTTGAGAATTGGTCTCCTCTCTCATCAGACGAGCTGCCAAAACAAAGATATATATGTCGACGCAGGTCAGTTGCATATCTTTCAAGCCATAAATGAAGTGGTTCAAAGACTTAGCAAAGGAGACTATTACTAATTACCAGTCGTCATGAGAGCAGACTTGATAGCTGCCGGGGACCATGTCGGATTGAACGATTTTATGTAGGCAGCCACCGCAGAGGCGTGAGGGCATGACATGGATGTCCCTGACATGATACTGAACTGCGAAAATCGGTTGTCACCTGGGAATCCCGAGATTGGGTTGGCAAGGGAGTAGGCGGCTAAGATGTGCACTCCTGGTGCGGTTAAATCCGGCTGCCAGCACAATAAATAAACAAGAGTGGATGCATAAGCTGCTTACATTCTAGCTACTAATTACTCGCTACTGATACAAGGGAAGAGATCGAAAGCTTACGTACTTTAAGAATATCAAACGTTATCGGATTAGGGCCTCGAGAGGAAAAAGATACCACAGAAGGAGCAAATGTATCCTTTTCTTCGTCGCTTCTAAAGATGGTTGCCGTTGGATTCCTGTGGAATTTGCAGTTTGGATATTATACTACACACACAAATGATCGCGAAGTGCAAGAGCGAGTCTAAATTGGTCGTGCAAATCTTCACGACTGGATTTCCGATCCAGATGGCATACCTAGATGACTTTATGTAGGAATAGATGCTGTTGCCGACGGCCAGAGATACGTAAGACTCCGGTAAGGGGAAAATGTCGGCTTTGTCCTTGGGCCCGTCATCGGTTGATATGACACCAACGGCCCCAGCCAGGAAAGGCCCGATCGTGTTACGACCAACGCAGAGAACGGTCTTGCCCTTTACCAGGTTTTGGTCCAATGAGTTCGTGGAACAAAATCTTTAGAGAATGAAATTCGAGGCGGTCAATTAGACGATACATAACTTTGAATTCAAGTAGAACTCAAATAAATGAAAATATTGGGGTTAAACTTGGTTGTTACCGGGACTGTGATGAATTATAACCGGCGGCCATGTTTGGGGCGTCTCCTGCATAAATGATAGGGTACATAACTCCCTTGAGATCGAATGTATTGATGGAGATTCCCTGCATTCGTAGAAAGTGAAATATATAAATCAATTGAAAGACTAAAAGGATGACTTTAGTCGGGGGCACAATTTGATTTTTCAAATATTAGGCGGACCCCATGAAAACTCAAAAGAGCCACTTCTGAAATTATCTTATATTTGCGGGAAGCTTGATCTTTGCTAGGATATTAAACTTTTAGACATTACCTCGTAGATTTTACCGTCTCCTAGTTGCACTTTGGTCTTGAACTTCCTGTCTATCGTGCTAGCTGCGACAGAGAGGGACCACGGTGAGACGTTTGAGACAGTAAAGAAGCCCGGACCATCATTGCCGGCAGAATTTGAAGTCAGGATTCCCGCTTTCATGGCATGGAAAGCACCAATTGCAACTGCATCGGAGAAGTACGGCATGGGAATGGATCCTATAGAGGCGGAGATGATGTCCACCCCATCCGCAATTGCATCATCAAATGCTGCCAGAATGTCTGCATCGTAACACCCATCTGACCAGCAGACCTTGTAGACTGCGATCCGGGCCGATGGGACTCCACCTCGGGCAGTGCCATAGGCAAAGCCATAGAGACTTGCCATGTCAACATGGTTCCCCGCAACCGTTGAAGCAGTGTGCGTTCCATGGCCGTTTGAGTCTCTTGGAGATATGAAATCACTGTTGCTGACGTTGTTATAGTGCCGGTAATACCGTGCACCGATAATCTTGCTGTATAGTAAGGAAAATAGCTCAGTCAATTGTCTCTTCTAGAGAAAGTTTCTGTTCTCGATATCTGCATAACGAGTTGACAATAACCATCTGGAAGTATATGTGATGAAACTCACTTGTTGCAAGTGAAATTAGAAACTTGACAAGTTCCCTTCCATTTCTTAGGCGGAGGGCCAAGGCCTTCGTCGCTGAAGCTCTTTGACTCAGGCCAAATTCCCGAGTCAAGCATTCCAACAATGATGTTGCTTTCGCTTGAGGCCCTATTGACTTTCTCTGAGAATCCCATGAAGTCCCATGATCTTGTTGTGTGGAGCTTGTTCTTTCTATTCTGGAACACGGATACCACTTCATCCAGACCTTAATACATGCAAATGAAACCATAATTAGATGATGATCATACAGATAAGCAACTGAACAGTCCGCACAACCTCCAGTCTTCCCATTGTTAAAAAAAAAATCTAACCGGAGATAATTTCCACTTCCTCTTCCGTCAGCATCGCAACAAAGCCGTTAAAGCTCCTCTTGTAGCTATGAAGCAGGCAATCTGGTGCAGAATCACTGCAGACGGGCAAAGTCAGAATGCCGTTGCATGATGCAACCTTGAATTCTTATCGGCTTATAAGGTTGTAATTGTTGTGGAATTCTTTCCACATCGAGCTACATGTATCTTGCTACCTGCCGATGACTTTATGCAGTAAGCTCATGTGAACCGAGGAAGCTGATGTATCACCGTCATGCAGGTGTCCCATGTACACAATGTAAGGCTGCATCATGGGAAAGATGATGATCATTTCGACGGAATCAAGTAATCTGACATGACAAAGAGAACAGTAACATCTATCGATAGTCATGAAATTAATGGCGTAATCCACAATCCATTTCAAATTAAAAATCCAGAGTATGTGTGGATGATGGTGTGGCATTGAAATGTTGCGAAGTCAAATGACAGTTTCTACGGAAAGAAGCTAGCTTGGACGGTTTGCCTTTCTGTCTTCCATGGAAGCTGTCTTTCCGGATATAAGGACAAAGCCCGAAAGGCCAAGAAGTAGGACGAGAAACCATGAAATCAAATTGCTTTGCCTCATGGTGGTTGTAGTACCGATCATCGATCTAATGATCAGGACTAGCTACAGCAACTTCGCAGGCCTTGCTTATTTTGTTCCCTGAATTTGGTATTTATAGGTAAAACTTGAATGAGAATCCAATCTAAATAATTCGAGTTGTTTGGTATTCATTTACCGTTGCTTCTTATTATTTAATTAATGACCACACCGTCCATTAAAATCAATTCAACGACCACATAATATGATAGAAATACCAAAACTTCACGGCACATCCTTAAGGACCCATTCACGTTTCACGCGGAGGTTTCCGTTGCGGGAGGGCCGAGTCTACAAGAATGGTCGTTTGGGAATACAGCCAAACATGTACAATATGAAATTTGGAGCGGTAACCAACTTGTCTTTCCTCACTTCTCCCCTAAATGAGTTAATCCAAGCATCGAATCTTATGTTAGGAGAGTTAACGGAAATTTGTTCAGATATCCTACTCTGACCGTAGATTAGTCTTCGAGATGCACTTCGACAGGCCCGAAAATACTGCACGGTGCAAGAAAAGAAAAAAGAAAAAGAAAGAAATTTGGAGGGGTGAGCTAAGAGTCACCAAAGGTCATCAATAAGCAAATCCTACGCAGAATTAATCAATACAAGTTGATTAAAATGGAGAAAATATATAATTAGAGTAATTATACTCCTTAATAAGTCAATATGTTTTAAAACTAAATTAATCAAGATCGCTTGAGTTTCGGTGATGTATACTAATTCAAAACCATGATAACTATATATATTGTGCTTGCGTCAATGCATACGAAAAATAATTTTCAATAATTTAAAAGAAGAAAATATTAATCCATGAATGGCATATAGACCTAACTAACCTACGGAAGGTGTACATATACATGTATGCATACTTATGAGGTAATTGTCATAGAAATTTTATATGTTCCCTTTTATTTTTATCAATTAAATATTATATATTTAAAAATAATTATTTTAATTTTATATATTTCATTTTACAATATATTTAAGTTATAATTTTAATAATTCATTGGTGTGACCATTATACCAAAGTGATGATGTATCATACTAATATAGCAAAAATAAGTTAATAGGAGAAAAAAAAGGCTAATATGTCATGGTACATTAGTGTAACATCTCAACATAAATTTTATTGCATAAATAGATAATTGCCAAGTAACGATGTTAAATTATATGTCAGAAAATTGTTAAAACTAGTATTTAAACATGCCATAAAACTAAACATATATATACACCAATTTAACCATAATAACTGCCACATATATTGTGTCCGTGACATATTGCATGTGATTTTTTTTAATTTCAACAATTAAAAGGAGAAGAAACGCGTATGAATCAACGAAGAGCATATACACCTAACCTAGGGAAGTTGTACATATACGTACATACATACATACATACATATATATACGTACATATATAAACGTACATAAATATATAGTCAACTGGGAATGAAGGGCACGTGCGTCCTTAACTAATCTTGCCAATTATTCACTTTGTCCCATCGATGCTGATGGAAATCAATTATTCTGCCTGGTGTATATATATCTAATGAGCAATTAATCTTAGCAATTTGGGGTTAAACTAGTAGTTTTTTCACTAGACTTCCAAATGAGTGATCCAAAGATCGTATCCTAGGTTGGGAGGGTCGACTTGCATTTTTCAAGGATCCCGGCTTGACCGTATATTAGTTTCGATGTGCGCTTCGACTGGCCCGGGAATAGTGGGGGTACAAACCAAAAAAAAAAAAATCAGTAGTTCATCTTTACATATAATGTGCATAGGTTCCAACCGGAGCCGGCCAGTCTTCCGCTTATTGCGCCGAGAGGGCTTTAGCTAATTTTGCATAGAAACACTGGACCGGTTCCTAAAATTTGAGAACGTACACAATTTCAAGTTGATCTATAATAGTAGATATGATCCGTAGTTGAATGAGTGCATTCTCAACGGTTCAAGGCTGTCTTTTAGGTTGGTAGGATAATTATATTTCAACCATAAAGTGTAGTATAATTACATTTAAAGAAATGCTATTTGGAGCTGCAATTGTTTGAGTCTTATAATCCGAATAACTCTACAATCATACAAGCTGAAATTGAAGAGAGTAGATAGATATAAACAGAGGCCTACATGAATTGATGTTCAAAACTTGTGTAGGTGATGCGGCGTGGATATTCTAAGTCTACGCACAATCACTGGGAATGTGTGAAAATGCCCTGTCTCCTCTAATTGATGAAATATCAAAAGAGTTAGATATATAATGTACGGTATAGGGATCATAATTCTAAATTGCACATAAGTGATCTAGTTTATTAATTCTCTATTTTAACCATCATGAAAATTTAAAATTTCTTTATGATTTTTGTATATTAATCTCTACACTTTACGAATTATTTATTAAAATCATACCACACTTTAATTTTAGTCAACTTACTTAACCGTGTGAACTATTTAGATAGTATATATATATGATTAATGTATAATTGCTGAATCATAATTATCGAAATAAATGCAATAGCAATAACACATTCGGTGTTAGACAAGAGATGATCCTTACATTTTCGATTCTTCTCCCTTTTTCATCCTACTTTCTCTTAGGTATCATGTGGAAATATCCTATAAGGGAAAGGGTATAATTATAATTACGATAAGGTAAAATATTGACCGAAGCACTTAACGATGTGCTACTTGTTAATTGATTGCGTTCGTTGACTTGCAAACACCAATGGGGCAACTGTATTGGCTCTTTGAGGACAAACGATATTTGAGTTGAACTCGTTTGTATATGATACCGTTTGACGTGCTCCAATTTATGATAAGACTAAACTGATTTTGGCGTGCCCCATGCTGCAGACAAACTATTCTAATAATCTCCTCTGACCTGTACTATCTAGTGTCGAAAATTGAATAGATCACAACTAACACTGATTTACATTTGATTTTAGTTTTGGTGGGTGCAGTAAAAGATTGAAATTATTTGATCATGAATTTTTTTTCCTTTGTAAAACTTAAATTTGAGAAATTGCTCGAGTGAAAGAGGATATGGGAATGAAATCAATCGACGAATCTCAGTTACTATTATAATGATTTTCATCTGGTAAATAGAGCAGAGCCACAACATTAGTCAATTCAATACAAAAATTATCTCTACTGAAATATGTTGACACGAATTCATTTACGAAGTCAAGACATACAAATTCAAATTGTTGTTCGATCGACCACAAGGGTTCTATTGACAAATTCAAGCTCATGGAAATGGTAGAATTGTTGTTATATTCAAAATGAGAAGAGAAGCTGGAAAAAAAAAGAGTAAGGGAATGGAAATGCTTACAAGTTACTAGCAGCGGAAATGGATCAATATCAACGACCACGTTCCAGCTTATCACCAAGAAGGAGAGTATTTCGACAGTGAATGTGATTAGGAACTACAAAAGGGAAGAAGAAGCACTAGGTTTAGGGTTAATTGCACAAATGGTATAGGAAGTTTCACAAGAGTTCCAAAATAGAACAAAAGATTTTCTTGCACTCTATGGGTACAAAAAGTTATAAATGTATTATTTGTTAGTATAAACAGTCAAAATTATGATAATATTATCATAGTACCGATAGTGTTCATTGCGTCATCAATACAAATTTAAATTAATATAAAAAAAATTTAAAATTTGACCATGTAATTGCTAGTCGACCCTTATGTATAGACTTTTGTTTTCAGAATTCTTGATAGGAACTACTCTTCCCCTGAGCTTGCTTTCTTGGCTTCTACTTAGAGAGAAATAATGAAATCTTCAAGCATCCATAATTTCTCAGTCAGCCTGTATCCTTCACTTGTTACTTTTGAATCTGCGTCTATCAACTCTAGGGACATATCCAATCTTGAAACCTATTCCTTCAGTTTAGGTTCATGGTAGAAGTACCTTCGCCTGAATGGTGGATAACGGGATTAGGGAGAGGCAGGATGAGAGGATGCAGGTCAGCCTCCTCAATAGAGTAACGTACAGAAGATGAAGGAAAAAACCAGGTGAAACAAATTAATTTATTCACATTAGAAAATAAATTTCACATGAGATTTCAAGAGGACTTTTGCATATGCAAGAGGTTTCAAGGAAGAGTTGTTCCTCTGAAACATTTCAAAAAAATGTCTATTGAGGGGTCTAATAATGACAACATTGACAAATTTAAAATTTTTCGTACTGATTGGATATACAAATTTTATTTGTGTCAATTTAAAACTTTTCCAAGGTGTTATTGGTACAATTAACTATGTCATCATGGCATTAACACGATTTTAATAGTTTGTACTTTCGATGACACATTTGTAACACTTTGCATCAACGGAGCACCAAAAAAAAAGAAAACTTTTCGTACTTCTTCGGAACTTTGCCAAAACCTTTTATACCATTTGTGTATTTAACCATTTAGAAGTATTAGTGCTGATACATTTTTGTAAATCATTATATATTACTTTCCTATTTTATTTATTTTATAATATATCTTAGATTTTTTAGAAATATAAATATATTTTGTTTATTTGAATTTCTCAATTTTGGGAATCATTTAGGAAACATAATAATAATAATTTAGGAATATTATATATTAGCATATATAAAGTTTGTAGTTTTATATTAGATGAATTTCAATACTGTTCATATGAATAATCCAAAATGAAATTTTATTCTCTTGGGTTTTATAAAGATTTTTTTTAACATATGGGAGTTTCTCCTTAATGTTCATCACAAACTTATTAATAGGCTCTTCTATCATTAGTAGTGGCATCTTCATTATATCATGTTTCTACATATTTTTCCTATGAACTTATGTGATTGATGGAATACCAAGAACTATAGTACCTAATTGAGATATTAAGTTACTAAACTATTTATGAAAGACATTATGAGAACCAAATTCATGCTTTTAAGTATATGTTATCCATAAACTAATGGGCAAATTGAGATCAGGATATTGACAACCTTACTCGAGCCAATATGAAGAGGAATTTGAAAAATTAAGAAGGTTGTTTACCCCATATTGGCTTTGCATATAATAGGCTATTCAATGCTATACAAAATATTCGCCTTTTCAAATCACATGTAGATTTTATCTCTTAACAACCGTTGACTTGATTCAAATATATGTGAGTCTAGATGAAAATTTTATGATGCTATCAGCAGGTTGAGAGAATTGCTCGAATCGATGAAGGAATACCCGGAAAAAGAAATGAACATTGGTGGCGCCCATTGATGGGCCCAGGCTTGCGGGGGGAAAATGTATACGCAATGGTTGAATTTTTATTGAAGATATTACTAGTACACTGTTGTACTTATTTTAGGTCACATACATGTCGATTTATTTTCTGTAAGGCGTTCACTCGAGCAAGTAATCCTCCCATTTTACATACAGATTTTCAAGCCTAGGCTTTAAAAACCACAATCGGGCTCCGGACTTGATGGGCACCGTTGTTCCAAATCAGAGAAGCAGACACTCTAGCCGTTGTTATCCGTCCCATGACCGTAACCCTATACGACCTCTTCTGTCCCACTGACTTGAAGTACAACAGCCTAGGTGTTACTCGGATCTTGAGTCCCGCAGGTGCAAATACAGCAGCTCTGTATACAGAAGAACGGGATCCAACATTTGTCACGGTCCTTCTAAATGTGCGATAGATGATCCCAGAGGCCGATGTTGAAGCTGCAAAAGAAGGGTAATTCAGGTCCCAGACCGCCGCACTGTTGGCCCTAGTGCAGGTGCTCTTGTCGCTGGTGACAGCCCGTAGGGTTTTATTGCTGTAGCCCTGGCCACACAAGAACTTCACGTAGTCGGCCTCTTTAGCATCGTATACCAAGCCCGGATTGAGGGCTCGAAGAGGAGTAACGTGGCCAGCCCCATATGCAAATTCGGCTTGGGAATGGATCATCGGTTTAGCTGCCAAACCGGAGAGATTAATGCAAGTAGCCCATCTTTCAACCATAAGGGAAGCGGTCCAAGAGTAATTGATCGTAATAAGATAAGGAAGTAATCGTACCAGTTGTCATGAGAGCAGACTTGATAGCTGCCGAGGACCATGTCGGATGGAATGATTTTATGTAGGCAGCCACCGCAGAAGCGTGCGGGCATGCCATGGATGTCCCCGACAGGATACTGAACTGCGAAAATCTCTTGTCACCTGGAACTCTCGAAATGGAGTTGGCAAGGGAATAGGCAGCTAAGATGTGAACCCCCGGTGCAGTTAAATCCGGCTGCCGCCAGCATTAGACAAACAAGAATGGACACATAAGCTTATGTGCTCCTAATTACTTGCCAATAGCACAACGGAGAATCGAAACTTTACTTACTTTGAGAATATCGCGGGTTATCGGATTAGGACCTCGAGACGAAAAAGTGGCCACTGAAGGGGCAAATCTATCCTTTTGTTCGTTGCTTCTAAATATGGTTGCTGTTGGAAACCTGTAAAATTTGCATATTAGATATCAAATTACCCATACAATTGAGCATAAGGTGCAATTACGAGTCTAAATTGAATATGCAAATTTTCGCAACAGCGCTTCCAGACTATACTCATGCTTTGAAATTGATTGAAGTTACATATACCTGGTGGACTTTATATAGGAATAGATGCTGTTGCCGACGATTGAACTTACGTACGACTCCGGTAAGGGAAAAATGTCGGCCTTGTCCTTGGGTCCGTTACCAGCTGCAATCACACCGACCGCCCCAGCGTAGAAAGGCCCGACCTTGTCAATTAGACCAAAGCATAGGACGATCTTGCCCTTCACCACTGCTGGGTTCAACGTGTTCAGGGAACACAATCTTTCAGAGAGAAAATTCGAGACGGTCATGAGATAATATATATATAAAACTTTGAAATCGGACCGTTTTCAAATGAGCAAATACATTGCCTTATCCATACGATCACCTGGACTGTGAGGAATTAAAACCTCTTGCCTTATTTGGGGCGTCTCCTCCATAAATAATTGGATACTTCACTCCCTTGAGATTAAATGTATTTATGGAGATTCCCTACACTTGTAAAAGTGAAATATATTAGAGGAACGGAGTTTGAGGCATCGTACCACACTTGATTTAATTAAGAACAAAGCTCTAGGTTTGTTTTCTAGTGTAAATATGTTTGGTTTCTCCAATTATCTCACGCATGAATTTTGATCTTTCAGAGGGAACCTTAAACATTACCTCGTACACTTTACCGTTTCCTAGTTGCACCCTGGTATTGAACTTCCTGTCTATTGTGCTAGCCGCCACTGAGAGGGCCCATGGAGAGAAGTTTGTGACGGTTGAAAGGCCTGGGCCACGATTGCCCGCAGAATCTGAAGTAAGGATTCCCACTTTCATGGCATGGAAAGCACCAATGGCGATTGCATTCGCAAAGTATGGTCTGGGAGAGAATCCTATCGAGACAGAGATGATGTCCACCCCGTCAGCAATTGCATCGTCAAAGGCTGCCAGAATATCGGCATCATGACACCCATCGGCCCAGCAGACCTTGTAGACTGCAATCCGAGCAGATGGGACCCCACCTCGGGCAGTGCCATAGGCAAAGCCGTAGAGACTCGCCATGTAAACATGGTTCCCGGCAACCGTCGAGGCAGTGTGTGTTCCATGGCCATCTGAGTCCCTTGGAGATATAATATCACTCTTGCTGAAGGTCCTATCTTGCCGATAGTACCGAGCGCCAATAACCTTCCTGTAAATTATGTATGAAAAATGGCTCGGTCAATTATTTCCTAGAGAAAGTTACTGATCCTTTGATCACTCAATGACGAATCTATAATAACCATATAGCAGTGTACGTAAGGGACCTTACTTGTTGCAGGTGAAATTAGAAGCTCGACAGGTTCCCTTCCATTTGCGAGGTGGAGGACCAAAGCCCCTGTCGCTGAAGCTCTTTGACTCGGGCCAAATTCCCGTGTCAAGCATTCCGACAATGACGTCGCTTTCCCTTGGGGCCCTAATCACTTTCTGTGAGAACCCCATGAAGTCCCATGATCTCGTCGTGTGGAGCTCGTTCTTCCTGTTCTCGAACACTGACACCACTTCATCCAGATCTTCGCACATATGAGCAAAAGGACGCATCAGACGATAACTTATAGATGAACAACCGAACTGTGTACACTACAATATATCTTTCAATTGTTAGTGAGTGTCTAACCAGAAATTATTTCCACTTCCTCTTCGGTCAGCATCGCAACAAAGCCGTTAAAGCTCCGCTTGTAGCTGTGAAGCAGGCAATCCTGTGCATTCTTTCTGCAAGTAATTGCCATAAATCAGAATGTTGCGACATCATTTAACTCGATTTCCTATTATTGGTCAAAAAATTGCAATTGTTATGGCTTCTTTCCACTTTGAGCTACAAGTATATGCCATTACCGGCCGATAACTTTCTCCAGTATGCTCATGTGAACCTCGGGAGCCGATCTATCACCCTCATGCAGATGCCCCATGTACACGATGTAAGACTGCATCACAGGAAAGATTATCATTTCAATCGGCTCAAGTAATCGAGCATGAGAGATCAAATAACACTACCTATCGTTCGCCACATATAATAGCATTTGCACTACTACAGATCAGCAGTATCAAATCGAGAGCTTAAAATATGTTTGGCAGATGGTGCCATGAAAAAGTTAAGCTCAAAGTCAAGTGATAGATTCATTTGAAGGTAGCTACATCTAGGATGCCTTGCCTTTCTATCTTCCATAGAAGCCCCCGACATCAGCACAACAGCCGAAAGGCCGAGAATAAGAAAAAGAAACCACGAACGATAGCTTTGCCTCATGGCAGTTGCAGTAGCAGTCATCAACCTAATGATCAGGTAAATGCAATTGCTTATCTTGTGACCTCCATGATGCACCACACTTGGTATTTATAGTAGAAAATTGAGCGCAGCAGCCCGCCCGTGTTTGAACACCAAAGAATACCACTTTTCTATTGTATGTCTACGGTTTCAGCTTATGATATATTATCATTCATTCACGCAGATTTCTATTGAGAGTTGAGTTCGTAAAACTTCTCGTTTTACTTTGAAACATTCGTGCTAGTATAAAATACAGCCGTACTTGGTTACACTTGAATATTTTAAGGACCGAGCTAGCTGGCTGGTACATCTTATGCTCCAATACTATCTTCTTCTTCTTTTTTTCTATCTTTGATACTACTTGCATAGTAACTACAAGTGATAACATGCTCTTGAGATCGTTGAACCTTATGGGTAAACTTTCTTCATGTATGACCAATGTGAGATCACAGGGCGCAACTGACTTTTCCTTTGAGCTCCAACATGCTGGCTAGGCTCTTCGGTTTGGTCCAAATAATTTTCCGCCGCTGTTGGGTTGGTCGACGTTCAATTTTCCATCCGGTTCATAGGCAGCCTTCAGAATCCACCCATGATTATAAATTGGAGCCAGCTTTGATGTTATCTCTATCATCATATCATGGACCCATTACCAAAATACTAGCTTAGATATTCTAGATATCAAAATGATTTCATTTAGTCCTGAGATATCGTCATAGACCGCGGGGCACCATGGTTTGTTCTATACGTATGTATATAAAAGTTTACTGGAATATAGGGCATGCATGTGCTTCCTTCCTTGTCGAACGGGCTTTGCTCCATTGACCCCGATGGAGATCAATAAAACTAACACATAAACTATGAGCTTTCTCTGCTTGGCGTGTACAACTAATTATTAATTAGTAGTTGCAACGGTATAAAAATCTGATCATTGACCAGGTCGAATCCCGATTCTTCCACAGGGGTTTTATAAAATAGTTTACCCGTTCAGCCGATACGCTCATTGGATCGGCTCCATAAAATAAAAGAAGAAGAAGAAGAAATTTGAGGAACGGTCAACAAAAATGAAGTCAAAAGATAACGATTGCTTTCGGGATGATAGTGATCTGAACAAGTAGCATCCAGTGGTTCAAAGTTCATTGTTTGGTTCATAGTATGACATATTTCAGTAGTACGCTCCCTTACAGAACATACCAATTGCCTCTCTTTTTTTTCCCCCTATAATGTTGACTACATGTTGCACGTCAAAGGTAAATAATTATATATAATTAAAATGTTTGAAAATTCTAAGATCCGGTTATCGGACGACGATTCAAGAGTTATCCTGAGCCATTGAATTCTCGGATTATAACGGTGGATAGTCCATCGATTGAAATGGACGTACGTGGTAGTTTCTTTACAATTGGCAAACTTATCTTTTGTTTTTATTATTATTATTATTATAATGCCGGGTTATTTCTCGGTGAACCATTCGCGCCAATATACATGCAAATCTCTCGAATGCATCTAAATCAATCTGTAAAGGATAAGCATGACTGAATTGACCAAGGATTACACGCGCAAGGGAAGGGGAGCGGAATTAGTACGTTCCTCATTAACTCTTCGTGTTCGTTGAATTCATATCGAAATGGCCAATTGCATTCTCTCTTCTCGCTAGGATATATCCTATAATCATAAGAACGGATGCAGAAAATTTATTTGTAGCGACGAAACTCGATCGAGGGAAGTACATTGATCAATTTATATAATAATTTTTATGAATTGATCAATTTTTTGAACCCTTCTTTCATGGCTACAAACTCCATGGGTGGATTGATAGAAATACGAGATTACATTCACTACCGCAACTCATCACTTTGAAAAATGGACCATAGGGAGGCTCGAGATGGACTGAAGGTAAAGAACCTGTCCGTAAGTTGACATTACTCTGGAAAAACATCCATTCATCTCAGCGCGGCTACAACCTGCCGTCTTAGGAAGTTACTCCTATTATTCCCATTGTGCTGTGTGCTAGGAAGTTTCCGCACTTGACTTTCATTGCTAGGCTACTTGAACTTCAGGTGAGAAATCCAAGCAGTCTTAGGTGATATGGTCTTATACCACGGATGGTGGTGGTAGTTGAGTGATCTAAAGTCCACTCCCATGCAATTTAGTGAGCCCAAGATTACATGTTCAAATTCACTCTACCGCACTACTCGAAGTACTTGTACTTGTTAGTTATGACTCTTTTGGTTGAGGTTTAGAGGATACAAAGTTCTTGAACTATACTAAACCTTGTTTATTCTGTCTATTTAATATGTTCACAGATACCGCTACCACCGTTGCCTTCCTTCTATCGATTAAAAAAAAAAAAAGAAGATAAGATGGTCTTACTGACACCCTCAGTCCTTCTAAAACTATGAACCCTTCAACCAACCTATTATTTATTAGATTATCCGATCCACAAAGTGGACAATTCACTCCTCCTCCCCTCGAATTCGTCGAATATTATAATCATATGCAACGCATACACGAAGTCACCTTTAAAATATATATATATATTTTAGTTAGTTAGTTAGACTAGAGATTGAGTCTAGAGAGTAAGATTGGGCTGGACAGACAATTTTCTGTCGGCTAACATAAAAGTACAGTGAATATAACTTCTGCCTGTACACTAAACTCGCAAACCTGCCTCCAATTGTGGGCCTCTGCTAGCTATTGTAAAAAAAAAAAAGAAATCATATGAATCATAATTTGATATTTTCAGAAAATCAATGAGTTATTTTTTATTTTTATTATAATTGATATATTACATTAATTAACTAATTAAGAAAGTACACATTGATATTACAAATATTAAAAGATCATCAAACTCAAACACCTAATATATGGCTCAAATGAGATCGTCCTATTATTAACTCTAGGTGAAGTGAAGATTTTATATGTGATTTTAGCAAATTCATTACCAAACTTACTATAATATTGATATTGAAAGTATTGTCTTAAAAGATCCGACGATTCCGTTCTCTCCACACTACATAAATAAATGTGATGAAAAGAAACTTATAAACTATTGAAATAGTGCCCCTTCTTTTGCATGATGTTGCGTTCAACCCAAGTAAGCTCAAAATACCAATCTTCAATAAGTTGATTTATCTAGATCCGTGCAAATAAAGAATATCATATATCACCTCTAATGGGGCATGAGAAGAATAAGTGATCTCAAAATTGAATATTAGATCCACAAAAATCACAAAGGGAAGAGGGGAGTGAGATTCATATTTCTATTCGAGCCTTAATGGAGAATCTATCCAGTATAGCAAGCCAACTAATGAAAGAAAATCTTAGAATATGTTCAGAGAACCAAATCAGTATGTCATGAGACTCATGGATGTTTAGCTCTAATGACCTCTCAAGCGGTGTTAATGCTGAATTTTGAAAATCAATGAACTATTGTTGATCCAAATTTAGATTTAGTCGATTTACTAATAAGTAAACTCGAAAAAGATACATACCTAATGGGTGGATTTTTATTGGCACTTATTATTCTATACGGTAGAGTTTAGAGGTTGTACTTATTTCATGTTACATGTACATGTACGTACGTACCTTTATTTTCAGTAGATGATCTATGAGCAAGTAACCCCACCCATTTTTACTTATAGATTTTCAAGTTTAGGGTTTAAAGACCACGATGGGGCTCCTGACTATATGCACACCGTCGTCCCAAGTCAGGGAAGCAGACTCCCTAGCCCTCATTATCTGCCCCTTGACCGTGAGCTTATACGACAGCTTCTGGCCGAGTGACTTGAAGTGCAGCACGTTAGGCGTCACTTGGATCTTGAGTCCTGCAGGAGCGACTACAACAGCTCTGTATACAGAAACAGGGGATCCAACATTCGTCGCAGTCCTTGTAAATGTGCGATAGACGATTCCAGAGGCTGGTGTTGAAGCTGCAAAAGAAGGGTAATTCAGGTCCCAGGCCGCCCCACTGTTGGCCGCCGTGCAAATGCTCTTGTCGCTGGTGACGGTGCGTAGGGTTTTATTGCTGTAGCCCTGCCCGCACAAGAACCTCACGTAGTCGGCCTCCTTAGCATCGTATACCAAGCCAGGATACAAGGCTCGAAGCGGAATAATATGGCCGGCCCCATATGCAAATTCCGCTTGGAAATGGGTCAGCGGGTGAGCTGCCAAACCAGAGTAATTGATGCGAGTAATTAGCCTGCATTTCTTTCAACCACAAATGAAGCGGTCCAGAAGTAATTGGTCGGATGGTCATAGGGAAGTATCCATATACCAGTTGTCATGAGAGCAGACTTGATAGCTGCTGGCGACCATGTAGGATGGAAAGATTTTACGTAGGCAGCCACCGCAGAGACATGCGGGCAGGCCATGGATGTCCCCCCCATGATATTGTATTGTGAAAATCTCTTGTCACCTGGAACTCCCGAAATCGAGTTGGCAAGGGAATAGGCAGGTAGTCCGTCAGGGCCTGATGACTTAAGTGCCCCTAAGGAGAAAACTGCTTGTTGCACCTTAAGACCATCTGGGATTGCACACAACATCAAATTGTCTGTTGGAGTGAGGCTAGGTGGGAACAATTCCAAAAGGATGGATGTTAGTTATGGGTTTGAAAAGGTGAAAGTTGTTGGTAATGGTTGAGGAAAGTACCCTCAATGGTAGCCATGTCAGAGGTCCACTGGTTGTCTGGTGTTTTGATGAACTCTATGGAATTGTGCTGACGACAGTTGGTAGTAGATAGATGGAAAAACCAAGTGTTCAAGTCAGTGGTAATAAGCCACACTTGCCTTGATTTCTGTCGCCATACTAATTCTTCCCGCTTCAACCACTCTTGATATTCCTTTTCTAATTCAGATTCTTTCTTCACATTATCCGGAGTTGAAGCTATTTGTTGTATCCAATCTATTTTCTCTACGAACTGTTGGAGTCAAGTGCTTACGTGGCCAAAGCTTTCTGGATTCCATTTTTGCAAAGCAATCTTTGTAGCTTTTTGCTTCTTCTTGAGTTGAAACTGTGGTGATCCTTGTACTTCTTGTTGCCAAGCCTTTTGAATGACTTGAAAACTAGACGGGTCTCTAGTCCACATCTCCTAAAAACGAAATACTTTCTTCCTTCTTGATTGACTTGCATTCGTGTTAAGTAATATTAGGTTGTGGTCTGAAGAGGCTGTTGGTAAATGCATGACTGAAGCTCGAGGAAACATTTCACACCATTGGCAGTTTGCGATTACCCAATCCAACCACTCCTTGATATTTCCTTCCCCTTCTCTCTTGTTGCTCCATGTGAACCAATTATCCGAACATCCCAAATCTATCAGCGCTTTCTCTCCATAAAACAATGAAGTTCTGTTGTTGATGATGCTCCTAAAAGTTGACCTCCCTGTTTTTCACTCTGTGCCAATATGCAATTAAAATCACCAATGCATGCCCAAGGTCCAACAAATGTATTACTAATTGTTGAGAGCTTTTCCCAAAATTGCTGCTTCAATTTAGATTCAATTGGACCATAAACACATGATAACATCCATGGTGTGGAACAAGGGCAAGAGTATACGATCACAGTGATACAATTGGCATCAACAGATGTGACCTCAACCTCCATACCCTCCTTAATGGCCAAACAAAGACGTCCAGACTTCCCTTGTGGCAGGTGAATATGGCATTGCCTATATCCCATGTTGAGAAGAATGGCTTGTATTTTCCCTACATTGGACTTGACTTCAGAAATAAAGAAAAGTGCTGGTGAATGCTTACGGACAAGGGTCTTCAAGGAATGTATAGCCGCAAGGCGACCCAACCCTCGGCTGTTCCAAGCCAAAACTAACATTCCGAAGTTGGGGGCTTGATTAGGCACGCCTCCTCTGCCTTTGGACTTTTCGGATGATTTCCTTGTTGTGAATCCATCATTCTTCGACCCACTTCACGTGCTCTACTCTTCATTCGAGATTTCTGAAACTTCCTTCCCTACTCAGTGGTGGCAAATGTTTGTGCTTGGGCATCAAATGGTATGGGCGCTGTCAAGGTATTTGGTGGTTGGTGGATTGAGCTATGAAGTTGTGAAGGCAAGAATGTATTCGGTGATGGGTGATGTCCTGAGGAATTTTGTACTGATGATGGAAATTGGGCTAATGAGAGCTGGGCATAGGGAGTTAGTGCTTGGCATTGATCTGAGAGAGATATTGAAGGAGAGTGATCATGGTGGGTCGTCCTGAGGAATTTTGTACTGATGATGGAAATTGGGCTAATGAGAGCTGGGCATAGGGAGTTAGTGCTTGGCATTGATCTGAGAGAGATATTGAAGGAGAGTGATCATGGTGGGTCGTAGGGTCAGGTGTTGAGGGGGCCAATCTGGGTTTTTTCAAAGGGAGATCGTCTTGAATGATTAAAGTTTTCCATTTAAGACAGAAAGGTTCTAAGGTATTGGTGAGCGAAGGCTTTTGATCGCGCTATGAGGGAGATGGGCTTTGTGGTGCTTTGATTGTTGGGCTTAAGATAGGATCTGATGAGAGGTTTTGTGGACAGTGGGCTTGGTTCAATGTGTCTTCCTTTGGTTCACTTGGATTTATGGCCTGGTATGAGATTGTTTGAGCTTGTCCTTTGCAATAGGAAGGGTTTTGATAAAGCCTTGTCAAGCTTGGGTCGGTGGCAGGAGGGCGATATAGGGGCTTGTCAGGGAAAGAGACTAGGATTTTAGACACGCACCCAACCTGAAGACTATTGCCACGCGCCACCTCTGAAGGTTGTTTTTGCTGGGTAGTTTCTAGCATTTCTGGAGCACTTCGTCGTTTTTCAAGGATCATCCACGGCCTAAATGCATCCTTATCAGGCTTCCACTCCCTTTTGAACTTGGATGTTTGAATCTTTTGTGTACAACTGTAGTTCGTGCGTCCCAATCTGCCATAGCTGAAACAAAATTATGATATTCTTTCCTACTTTAGTTGAATCCACTAAGGTGCTTTGAGCATATCCCGTTCCATGTAGAAACCATGGATCGAGGGCTCCTTCACCTTATGCTCCACCTTGATCCGAATGAAGGGTGGTCCACTTGTACGAGGATCTCTATATAAATCCATACCTAGGAGCTTATAGAAAAGTCCTCCGATGAGTTGGGCATTTTCTTTGGTTTGGTGCTCAAAAGGAAGATGATGGATTTGCACCCAGAAGCATGTGGTAGAGAGATCCATTTCTTCCGGCAAAACATTTTCTTTCCATGGCTCGAGGACAACGTGATAACCAAGGACCGACCATGGACTTTGTAGCATAATCCTCTTTCGCTCAGCTGTTGAAGCGAAAACGAAAAGGAAAAGATTGGTACCAAAATTGGCTGCCTCTACTTCATGTACAAGGATCCAAGAATCAATCAGCTTTTCCTTAATCGGCTTCCTACACAAGTCGATTTCAGCAACAATTTTCCCATAGAGTCCATACTCCTGTAAGGCTTTCGTTTCGGCTGAATCAGGGTCCAGTTTTAGGGTGATGGGTGAGGGGTTAAGGTTAGCTGTCTGGGTGGTGGATGAGATGATAATGGTGATTGACTCTAGTTCATGTGTGATGTGTTCATTGGGATGCATTGGTAATGGTTGCTTATAGTGGGCTCGGGTGTTGGTATTGGGGACAGGTGTATAGGGTATTATGGGGATGGGTCAGGTGGAAGAACAGGTGGTTGGTAGTTGTAGAAGGTGGACGATAATTAGGCTAGCTTGTGAGAGGTAGGAGTGGTGGGTGATGGTAGACGCTGTGTTAACCCAAAAGGTCAAAGACAAAGGAGCTCAGGGTAGAGAACAAGTCGATGTCAGAGACTTCTGGGTCGGAGATAGTATGCTGCTGGGGTAAGTGCTCGCACAGAAAACCTTATTTACTAACATATGTCATTATCTAATTTTTCTTGCACTAATCGATCCACGATACAACTCTTCTTTCATGTCCACAGCCCACGGGTACAACTTACCCATCTAAACTTTTAAGAGCAATTCGCTGATAAATTAACGACAGTAAGCAGTAAATCATGTATAAGATTTAAAACTACTTGGAGTCAATATTTGAGGAACAATAGTTGACCACGAATTGTATAATATACTGCTCATCAATTTTATAAAAAAAAAAACATATGAGTTAGTTACCTCTAATGATCCTGCGAAAATGTAACCGGCGTAGACTATTTTTCCAGGAGAGTGCAAGTGATTGCCGTCTAAAAGGACAACAGGGAGGCTGGAGATATCCTTAAGGCGGAGAATCTGTCCACAGGTGGACATCACTCCGGAGAACAACCATTGATCTCAAGATGGTTTACATCAACCCAGAGAGGAGCAGTGGCTCAGTCACTCATCATTTTTTTTTTTAATTTTTTTGACGTAGAAAGGAAAAGATGATAAATCAAACACATGCACCCAATGTTTACTGGATGGAAAATTAGATCTACAAAGACATGTACGCAGGTGACGAGTTGTTGAGATGGTGGAGAGCTCGGGCACGGCTGTTACCTGTCAAGTCAACAGCTCGGTCTCAACAGACAGCTGAAGAGTAAGGCCAAGGTACTACTGGAGAAATGAGAGCAGACACCCAAATCACTTCTTGACCAGCCTCAGGACGTCTCCCACGAGATGCAAGGAACCAGTGACGAGGACCTGAATACAAGTTTGCATAGAAGGGTCATTACAAATAAAGAAAGTATGCAAATGATTTTTTTCCCCCTTTTTTATTAATTTTACGAACAGATCATCCAACAATACCATCAAACGTCCATACTTCTTGAATGTGGACTACATGGAGATTTTCATTGGAATCAAATATTAGTATCCTTGAAGATTTCATGTTTTAAGCTTCTACTGTAAATCAAAAAACAAGCAAGTACAAGTAGGCTAAGCATGCACTTCATTTATCATCACATCTGTTTTTCCTCTCTTTTTTCTTTCTTGTGAAGGTATAACTCAGCGATGCTGAAGTATTGTGGCTTTATCAAGAAAAGGGGAAAGGTCACAAAGGACAGCTCAAGTCTTGAGCAGTTAAAAGTTAAAAGGATATTATTTCACTTGATAAATAAGGGAGATGAGATCATTTTGTCGCATATAGTTATATAATTCGAATAATAATCAGTTTACCTGGAAGCGCATTGAACTATTCTTTTGAACGCTGTCCCTCAGCCACTTGATAGCCAATGGAAGAGAGGCGAACACGGCACTGTTCTCACATCTTTTGACACACATCTGTGTATCATCTTTAATTTCATCACAAACAGCATCAGCATTCTTCACTTCTCCTACATGACAAACAGTATGAAAAAAATAAGTCAAGCTATTAAAAAAACATCAGTTCTGGAAATTTGCCTAGTTTCTGTTCTCCCATGTGAAAAATAATTGCATCAGGTAACTTGTTTCTTCAATATTTTCAGAATACACCCTTAATGTCTAAGTCCAATCAGCCCTAGCATGTTTTCTTTTTCATTTTTTTTCCCTAGAAAAGGAACACGGAAAATGATTCAGTTTTCTCAACCTGGTAAGAACTAGGTACCTCTTTCTCCCTGGATGAGATTCTCCCACACTCTTTGAAGAGTAAATTGCCATGACAGATCAACTTGAGGATCAGTTGGTGCTAAGGCATGTGTTCCAACCTTGTAATACACCGATATGTTTGGAACAAAGAGAGCCTTCTTGAAGTGTATACCTAAATGTATAAAGAGTATTATATTAGACAAATGATTAAATGGGATCTCAATAGCAACATGAGTACAAATATGCCACTTAAGACATGTTTAAAGAGTGTGCTAAGGGCTATCTTTTGATAAAACTGAGACCAGGATTTGGCTAGCAATAGCTGTGAAAAGGCCCTCTTTTGTAAGCATAACATGTTCAACAATTTAACTTCTTTTTATGGGACTATAACATTGCATTCTTATCATGTCATTAAAAATTAACAGCTTTTCCTATTCAAAAGTTCTTCCGGAAAAGGATTCTTAGAAAATATAGTGACTGCACTTGATATTTCAGCTTATTCACCATTATACTGCTAGATAAATGAGAAATTATTTTAAAAGGAAGGAAAAAAAAAAGTAGACAGCTTTGGATGTGTTGTAGACAAATGTACATGAAAACACAATTTCCTCAGGTAATTACCATGATTAGCGCAAGTTTTCACCAGGCTGGGCAATAGAACCTTAGGGTCTCGAACAGACATACAATTGAACAGAAGTATCTGCAAATTCCACAGATAATTTAAGCCACTGATGAGAGCAAGATAGCAGATTGTGATCTGTCCATACATTTTTTTATAAGTAAAATTTACCATTTGGCTTAAAGTCAGAATTTCTCAACAAAACTTTTTGAATTCAACAAGCTCTTGCATGAATTCTAGATGTTAAACATTTAATTTTTGAACTTTACCTGTGTGGCAGTCCTCTGAGGGGTCAGATTATTCGAAATTACTGATTCATGAAAGGATGTGGATCTATCCTGAGGCTGATGATGCATCTGCTGTTGATTGTCCTTTTTTACTGCAAGAGAAAACCATCGTGCACATACTTGCATGCTTTCTGGACTATGGGCTCCATCCATGTAAAAGACTAGACTTCCTGCAGAATCAGAATTTATACTCTGATCTGGGACAATCTGAGCTCGACCCTGCAGCTTGGCTGATGTCAGCCCACTGATGAACTGCTCTGGCAAAGAGTTCTGTCCCATTAAAGAAAACAACAACAAAAAATTGCAGTTTTGAGAAACATTATGCATAAACAAGCAAATTATATTGAGAATGAGAATGACAAAAGAAATTTTGCGTGCATACCATCTGTTGCATACACATATCATGATGACCGGTTCTTTGAAGCCATGAACAGCACAAAGCAACTGCAAGACCAGCATTGATATACTGATGCTCTCCCACAAGACCAAGACTCAGACCCTTAAGCAAGTTTGCATCTAATGGTGGTGCCACTTGAAGAGGGACCTGCAATCACAAACAGTATTAAATATATCAATGCGACTCCACAAAGTTGAAAATTACAGGCCGTTTTGCATAACATAAAGATGAAGTGGACAACTTGATACAACTCCAACAATGCAAACTATAAGACATGATTCCTCAGGAAGGACAGATTTATTCTTACTACTAATTAACAGGATCCAGGATCCTGTAGTTATCCATAAATTATATCTAAGTAAATTCAAAGGATGAAGTTATCCATGACACGAGGAAACACAGGAAGGGAAAATAAAGTGATATGAGACCAGTTGATCAATAAAGAACCTAGAAGACAGATGATCTCAAAAGAGATGCCACTATACATATATATGCAATAAGTTTGCTATAACCTCCTACTCCTTAAGGTGCAGTACATGTGGATGATAACATGTAGATCTCTTTACTCAGAAAGCTACATATTTGATAGGCCAACTGAGAATGATTAATTGGACATTGAGTTCAACCCTGCCAAATTACTTGGGCTTTTAACTGACCATGGAACTATTACTTACATCCAATTGTGAAGCCTTCTCTTCAAGTACATGCATGGCTTCCTCTGGTTGAGGCACGGTAAATGCTGGTATTTCATGCTGCACCATTCTACATTGGATTAGAAATGTCAATGAAACTTCTGAAAAGAAAAAAGGATACAGATCATAAGAAAGCACTCTGATGGCAAGAGCTTGCACTTCAAAATGGCACCTTGAATATACCAGCCTTTTCTCCAGCAATTTGTCCAAGAGTATTTCCTGTTGATAAGATATGGAAAATGAAAGAAATCAAGGATAAAAGAAAATATCATGTTTTCTTGAAATTAACATTGCCTTAAGCATGTAGTTTGACTTACTGGGATTACATCTGCGACAATGTAGGAAAGTTCCCATAGGGAGACAGATATACAAAGCCAAACTATCCAAATTTATTATTACAAGATTCAAAAGTTCTCCACTGTTTAATAAACTGAAGGCAGCATGATCATCAACAGTTTAGACTCAATAAATGATTATTTGCATAAAAAGGGAAATCAAGGACCACATCAAAGGGCACATTTAGCTACAAGTAGCTCAATGGCAGGCAAATGACATTCTACAGGATAAATTTTGGAATCTATGAAGATATCGAAGTGTCTCTTAACAAAAATGAAGATGGCATGAAGAGCTTTAGCAATCTTATGGAGAATGTTGCTCAACAAAACAATAGTTACTTGGGGTCACTTGCTAATCTGCAGAATCAATAAGCCAAAATGAAGGAATAATTTGCTGAATAAAGTATGGACTTGCACTTTTCAAATTTCCACAAAGATCCCCTATGAAATGGGATATTTTTTAGAAGGCTGAGTATTTAATTGCTAAAGACATTAACGTATATTGCAATTGGATACAAGCAAGATTATATAAATGTTTTAGACACAAAAACTAACCGAGAATTTCCATATGGTCATATCCAAGGGAAGCTACACCACATACAACTGGTTTCTCAACCTGTAATAAGATGGCATGTACTACCGTTAGAAGTATATCCCTGATAATGCCAAGTATTATATAGTTCAACCTAAATATAATTAGGTTAACCAATAAAGGTTACACCAAATATGAAAAACAATAATTTTACATGAGGGCTATTTCATATTATCTTTTGGATAAGCAACAACAATACTTACCACATTTGTTGCATCAAATCTTCCTCCTAAACCAACCTCGAGGATGACAACATCAACCTAGAATATATTTAAAAAATCAACAATTTCTTCCATTTGAAGCAATGCTTTCAGAAGGGCAAAATTTTTGATAGAAAACCTGCACTAATGAATTCGCCAAACCTGCTCTGCGGCAAATATTTTGAGTGCAAGTAATGCAAGGAATCTAAAATATGTCGGCATTGGTACATCTTCACTTGTCCTTTCCTGCAAAGGAAAAAAAACCGATTTTTGCTAAGCCAAACACTTATTATACCAAACAAGATTCAGATCAAGGGGATACCATCCCTACTAAAATGCTCAAATATGAATAAAGGCACAAAAAGCTTGAAATTTGGTTTCCTAGCATTGGCTTTCTTCAAACGTATTATATTTGATCAGCTAAACACAACAATGTTTTTTTTTCAAACCTGCTGCTTTGACTGAAATTATTGGGAATGAGAATGCACAGAATCTCCATACCTTCAGTCTGTCATAACACCACCAGAAATATGCCAAGAACTTTTCTTCACATATATCCTCACTGAAACACTCACAACAAGCATACTTTTAGACATGACAAACAGTGTGAACATGAAAATATTTGCTATGCAGCTTGACATTTCCTCGAAGAATCCAAAAACCATACCCATCCAATCGAAATCTTTCACGAACATCGATGAGGTGAGGTGAAGTGAAAAGTCCAGTATGGAAGCCACAGTTCCGCAGTATGGATTCTGTGAATGTACAGGTGGATCCCTTTGTGGTCCCAAGAAGGAAAACTATATCAGCATAAAGAAATTGGCAAAAACAGAACAAACATGAATTAGAACATAAATTAAAATAGCCCATTATCTATTATCCATTAACATAGAGCAAGAGGCATCCCTGTAACAAACACCTTACAAGAATTTTTTAAAAAATGGAAAAAAGTGACACGAGAAAGACCAGCCTTCAGCTTAAAATTTTTTGTGTTACCAAAACTTTCTTGTGAAATTAAGCAAATGTATTTGCTTTCATTAGAAAATATGGCTATTACCTTGCCCTTCGTACCAGCGACATGGATAACCTTCATGTTAGGAATCTGCTCATCCAAATCCAACATCTAGAATCCAAAGATTACACAAAATATATCATGAATTGGATAAAATCTTCCATAATCCTGAATTTTGAACAAAAAACATATTTTCAGCGTCCACCAAACATAACCAATCACCTTCAAGTAATCAAAGAGCAAATCAAACCGATCTCCCTTGTTGCTCTTATCAGCACGGCTACGTTTAGTAATCAATGAGGAAAGAACCCCCATTGCCTCTTCGTAGGGAGACAGAGTAGGTCTTGTGGAACCAGTTCCTCCTTCATTCACGTTGATAAAACAAAAACAAACATCAGAGCTAGCAGTGGACGCTACGGATTCGAGGAACAGCGATCTCCAGTCAGAGAGACACTGGTCGTAAAATTTCAGAGAGAAATACTGCCATTAATCTGTGCCAGGGAAAAAAGAAAAGAAATACTGACCATTAATACCTTCATCCATCACTGCCGAGCTCTTGCAACCTGAATACAGCAAAACAAATCGAGATTCGATGAGTGAAACAAACTCAATAAGCAAGCTCGATCCCAAATAAAATCAATAGTTAAACTCATGTGGAACTAAACGACTTGATTTCATATGCCAATCAAAATGCCAACTTTGACAACAAGAATGAGAAATACATTCGATTCATATCCTAACAACACACCTCGGGAGCTGGGAGCTGGGAGCTGGGAGCTGGGAGATGAGAGTAAAGATGAGATTTGGGGAGTCCGCAGAGAGTAATAAACCGAGTGAGCTCGGTAAGGCCGTGGTAGGTAGAGAACTGGCGACGGCGGTCGGCGAGTGGAGGCAGACGGCTGTGAAATTGGGACAAAGATAGGGTGTCTAATGGTGGCCGCCGAAGAGAGGGCTGTGATTTTTCTTTATCCTTTTTCCTTTTGTTTTCTAGCATTTTATATTTCACTCCCTGAACTTTCAAAGTGAAGAATTTGCTCCCCAGATGGCAGATAATGAAGATTCTGGTCGAACCGGACGGTTCAATCCGGTCCGAAACTGTGGTTGTGAAAAATGTAGCGTAACCGACCTTCTGTCTACGTGAGGTAGAAGAGGACGCTCATCACATCGCAATCTACCACAAAACAAACCCTAGTAGTAACATAGCCTACATTTTCTGCCTCTTTGCTGATGGCACTCAGCGCGAACGGATCAGCGCCTGCGAAGCCGAGCAAGGTCCGATGGGGAGAACTCGACGAGGACGACGTTGAGGATCTCGACTTCCTGCTGCCGCCTCGCCAGGTGATCGGCCCCGATGAGAACGGCATCAAGAAGGTCATTGAGTACAAGTTCGGCGACGATGGGTACAAGATCAAGATCACCACCACAACCCGCGTCAGGAAACTCGCGAAGGCGCGCCTGAGCAAACGCGCCGTCGAGCGCCGGAACTGGGCTAAGTTTGGCGACGCCGTCCACGAGGATGTTGGCAGCCGCCTCACCATGGTGTCGACTGAGGAGATCGTCCTTGAGAGGCCCAGGGCTCCTGGTCAGTCATTCCTTCCACAATTTTTTTTCGATTGAGAAGCTAAGACTTGATGAGGATATTGTTTAAAGTTGTACTTTCGGTAGATTGATTAGGAGTCCTGCGGTATATACTGTAAATTATTATCCTTTTGATTGATTTTGCCTCTGTAGCGGATAGGGCGTTGAGATTATTAATTTATTCCATTTGTCTATCTGGGTTTATGTGTCTGCTGGTGCTGCTAGTTTTATCTAGGCTATTGCATAGTCTGTTAAACATGAATGATAATGATATATATGTATCTGATGAACTAGGAGAAGTTTGATCGAAATTCCGATGTCTTTTGTATGAGAGGCATCTGAAATCAGTGCAAACACTCAAGTCTTCTAGTGATTGTTGAGTCGTTTGTGATTGCTGTCTTCTGTGCTTTCTTTCTTCCTGTCACGAAGCTGCTCTGCTTGAATTGAAGTTTTGTGATGTGACTTTCGTGTAATCTGTCTGCATTTCCTCTGTGAGTTTTACGGGGTCAAGTAATCTTTGTTGCTCTTTGAGTTTGGCCTGTGATTTCCTAATTACCTCAGATACTTTAGCTAATAGTGATGGGTATTTTACACAGGCACCAAAGTCGAAGAAACCAAGAACGCTGGGGACAGTCTGGCTCAAGTCGGGAAAGGAGGAGGTGTCCTCATGGTGTGCAGGACCTGTGGTAAGAAAGGGGACCACTGGACCTCAAGGTGCCCCTACAAGGATCTTACACAACCGGCTGATTTCTTTGTCGACAAGCCACCTGTATCCGAGATTACTGTTTCTGGCCCTGGAGACAGCAAGGCTACCTATGTTCCCCCAAGCATGAGGGCTGGAGCGGAGAGAACAGGAACAGAGATGAGGCGGAGAAACGAGGAGAACTCTGTACGTGTCACAAACCTGTCAGAAGACACAAGGGAGGACGACCTGCGCGAGCTGTTCCGTACCTTTGGCACGGTCAGTCGTGTCTATGTGGCTATCGACCAGAAGACTGGTGTTAGTAGAGGCTTTGGTTTCGTGAACTTTGTGAACAAGGAAGATGCTGAAAGAGCCATCAACAAGCTCAATGGCTATGGTTATGACAATCTCATCCTCCGAGTTGAGTGGGCAACTCCGAGGCCGAACTAGATTTCATTCCTTATTTTGCTTTGTGTCTTGTATCTCCCAAGACTTTGACCTCCTTTGGAATTATTCAGCCGTAGTATGTGATACATTGCTATGTTTTCAATGGATGAACACATTGTTATTGCAATTTGATTTAATTATAGACAATAAGATCGAGCTGAGTGATAGGTTATTGGGGAATTTCAGTGTCCATGCCGTAGCAGCAGTCTAAGCACCGGTCTTTTGTTGGATTTTTAGCAACTCTGACCCTGACCCTGTTAGATTCAATCGGCTTCTGCATCCCAGTATGTTACACTGGTCGGTGTATCTCTCCACCATGGAGAATAAATAAGGTGAATTGCCAACCTATCTAAACTTTGGTTCGATCTCAAGCTTCTAAATAATGTCAGAGTAATCTCTGATCGTGTCATTGGGTCGGAAAGAAGCCGTGTGTCCCACCACTTGCAGGCCACTTTCTTCAGAAGACAGCATTCGATCGTGACCCGAGAAGGAATGCTGTGATCCATCATGTTACCCCTAGACCAAGCTCTGAATGCCACCCGGATAATGTTGCAAGTTAGAACTATACATAACCATTTTCTCTTTGGTCCAAGATCAGACAAGTACCAGCGCATATTTGTTGTTCCAGCCCCAAGCAGAAAGCGTTACCTTCCGCCTCCAATAATCAAAAGCATAGAAGTTGGTCGGACGGGCAGAAGAGAGGAAGGCAAGAAACTGTTCACGAGCACAAACGAGGATCGGGATCTCTCTCTGGGCTTGGCCGAAACAAAATCTGTCTCCCGCACGAACTCGGATTTTTCTATGGGTTGAGGGAACAGCAACAATTGATTCCCACGTCTAAAAATGCGCGTGAGATATATCAAATTCAGAGACATATCGACCCAAGAAGATGCATCCGCAGGACGTTTTCGCTCTCTCCAAACAATAAATACAGTCTCTCATATTTTGATGGCATTGAGCGTAGAGAGTTTCAGAAGACAGAAGAATAGAGTGCCATGGTGGAACACCTGCAATTGCAGTGTCATGGCATGGCATGGCATGGCGGGATCTACACGAGACGGCTATTCGAAACTTGAAGCATCCAGCAGCCTTGGGAACTGGGACAGTCTGCCATACGGAAACAGAGGGAAGCGAATCCAGTAATACGTGTCCCGACTGGAAGACTAGCGATGCAAAATCATATGCTCCAGACGATCGGCGGGCAGAGTCCCAACCCTCAGCTCATATCACCAAGAGACTACAATCCCAAGCGGCATTCGAACATACAAGTGCCCGACTACATCGATTTTCAATGCATAGAAAATCGCATAGAGAATACCTTGGTTCGATTGACCACGTCGGTATCAACACCTTGCGGTAGATTTAACTCCTCTCTAAGTCATTCAAGGTCGATCAATCAACATGATGGGATATATACACTTGAAGAGACTTTTCTGGTTGCAATCGATGAGGCTACACACGTAGACCGGGGGCATCGACAGGTCCATTGTTATTATTGTCGGGGACCTTACGGGGCAGCTCAGGCGCATATCCACTGCCCACAACCTTCATCCCCAATTCAATTCCTAATTGGTTGTCCTCTTATCCATACGCATGATACATAATGTCAAGTTGAATCAACGCCATCAATCTAATTTCGAATTTGATAAGATGGTTAATGCGCGCAAAACACTCACAAATCACCCATCCACCTTGATTTATCTCCTTAATTAAATAAGAGAGAGTGGGGGGACAAGTGCAACCCTTGCGAAGGGGCCAAGTTATGCCCTCTTTCTTGGGAGTTATTATATTAAAATGTATCACTACATAGTTTCTCGATATAATTTTTTTCATACTTGAATAGCTTTTTCATCTTTTAATAATAATGTAGTTGGCTCTGCCATTATGTTGGTACGTAGTGTGGGCTCATTTGCTAACATCAATGTCGAAGTTGGTTTTCCTTTTCCATTTTTTGGCTTCTAATGTTCGGTCTTCTGGACTATGATGATTCGGACTGATCACTTACGGTCATAGTTTTTAAAACCGGACCGGGCCGGCCAGTTCGACCTGGAACCGGCCACTCACCCAGTCCGGTTCTCACAAAAAAATCCAATTATTATTTAAATGAGGTCACATCCAATTGAACCGGCTGGTTCTCACTTGAACCAATAAATCTAATTGAATCGATG
>CXYZ01009678.1:393832-414820 GCA_900006705.1 Sonneratia caseolaris | reverse complement strand
TTATTAATATTATTTATTAAACATGCGATTCAACCTATTGAACCTCCGGTCCGATCCATGAACCCATGAATCCATACCTTGACCGGTTCCCGGCCCGATCCGGTTTTAAAAACTATGCTTACGGTCATAAGAAGAAGCCACCCTGAAACTAAATGCAGAGGCCGCCCTCCTGAAAGCCCTAAATTGAAGAGCCCAGTTTTTCACTGAAGTCATGATATGATGATAAGGCTGTAATCCACTGGATGATGATTAAGACAGTTTGGTATTGTCTTTTTTTTTTAATTAAATGAATTGCAAACCTGAATTTATTTGAATAAAGAAAATGTAGAGATTTGATTTTCAGCTATCTGGGTAGAATGCTCCCGAGGTAGAATTAATTTGGTTGTTTAGACATTAAATCATTAAATTATCTGTTATTTTTGCTGTGCCTTTTGACTTTTTAAGCTGCCAAGTATCTGTCTTCTTCTATATCACTCTTATCTTATTTTAAAAGTCCGTCGAATAACTTATAATTACGAAAATTTTATCTTTTAAATAATCAACTTAAATCGAATATGGATAGATTGCATCCCACTGAATTTTTTGGATATATCAGAAAATAGATTCATACGCATTTCTGATTTATCATATGCTATTTATCTTAATATTTATAATTCATTAATAAAAATATATATAGACAGATATATATATGTATATGTATGTGTGGTTACCAAAACAAAAAATTGGATGGAGCGACAAGTTCTTTGGAAAATCAGACAGGGGCAGTGAGGGTTTGAAACCCCTGGACAGCACTAAAATACCACTCGGCCCGAGGAGACAAAAAACACAATGCCCACGCTCCTCCCTGCAAGAATTCAAACATCCGAGCTAAGCATTATGCAAAAAAATGAATTAATATATATCATAAGTAAAAAAGAAAGTAAATACCCCCAAAAAAAAAGAGCTGCTGGGAAGAAGGAACAGATAAGATTTACTTTGATTAATTAAATGCCAGTTTGAGCTTAATTTGCTTAGAATTCTACTCAGTATTAATTATATTTTATAAATTTTGAATTTGTAATCTTATCTATATCAGATATGTGCTAAATTTTCTCCATCAAGAGTGGATGGATGAATATTTTATTGAATCTTGGAGATTGTCCACGTTATTTGATGTACGATGTCCCCTTCCTCTCTGCCCCTTCAGTCTCTCCAGGGACAAGCCTACCTTCCTCCTCCTTCTACCTCCTCCTCCTCCTCCTCCTCCCCAACAATCCCCCTCCCACTCATCGTTGATTACTGACTCAGCTTTCATCAGCACTGATTCTAAGGTTCTTATCTCTGTCTCCGTCACTCTCTGGGTGCCTTTCTTGTTTTCAGTATGTTTCTTTTCTTGTTAGGTCAGCAAGTACCTGTACTTCACCAGACCCGTTTTGAAGTACTTCTCACGATTGCTTTCTTCTTTTGTCAGAATACGAGAAGAAGAATAAGTAGAAGAAACCGTTCTATCTTCCATGCACTGATTTATTCTTGTTTCGTCTGTCTGTGAAAAATGCCTCCCAGATCTGAGCTAACTTTCCCATCCCCTTTTGTTTTTTTTTTAATCATCTAAATGCGTCTCTGGCTGATTAAATACCAGCTAGGGTTTCTAAATTTGGCAAAGATCCGAGGCGCACTGCGAACAAGAAAGGAAGAGATCATTAGTTTCTTCTGTCGAACTAACTTGGTTCGTTCCAAGTGGGGGCAGTCTGACGGTGTCGGTTGATATGGCGAACCGTTGGTGGGCGGGGAATACATTCCAGTTGAACGAGCCGGAGCTTGCGCGCAACCCCAGCAGCCCTAGCAATAATAGCAATAATCGTGACTCCAATAGCAGCGGGAGCTACCGGAACCATGAGGAGGACCTTGATCAAGAGCAGCGCAGGAGCACTGACCGGGAAAACCTTCATGAGGCATCAGGGAGTGGGAGTGGCGCCAGTGGAGGTGGTAGGAGCAACGGCCGCCGCCCTCGGGGTCGCCCTCCTGGGTCGAAGAACAAGCCGAAACCTCCGATTGTGGTCACCAAGGAGAGTGCCAACTCGCTCCGGAGCCACATACTGGAGATTGCAAGCGGGAGTGACATCGTGGAGAGCATCTCCGTCTTCGCAAGGCGGAGGCAATGCGGAGTCTCAGTTCTCAGCGGTACTGGTGTAGTGGCCAATGTCACCTTCCGGCAGCCCGCTGTCCCAGGAGGGGTGCTGACCCTCCAGGGTCGATTCGAGATCCTGTCACTGACAGGGACCTTCTTGCCGGCGCCATCCCCACCAGGGGCAACTGGGCTGACTGTATACTTGGCCGGAGGGCAGGGGCAGGTTGTGGGTGGACCAGCTGTCGGGCCACTTGCAGCATCGGGGCCAGTCATGGTGGTGGCGGCCACGTTTGGGATTGCGGAATATGAGAGGCTGCCACTTGAGAGTGAGGAAGCTGAGGCTGGGGAAGGATTGCGCTCGGCGCCGAACCTGGGTGTAAATTCCGGAAATAATGGCTCTCCCGGGTCGCACCATCAGAGTTTAGCAGGAGAGCACAGGCCTATGCCAGTCTACAATTTGCATCCCAATCTGATGCCTCAGGGACAACTTCCTCATGAAGTCTTTTGGAGTTCTCCTGCTCCTCCTCGGCCCTCTCCACCATCGTTTTGACATGGAAATTTCCCTTTTGCACGGAGACTCAATCGAGTCTCCGGATGACCATGAGGCAAGCGATGATGTGTCGTGCTGTTTGAGAACACGTGCATCATTTTTCGCCACAAGGTCAAATTTTCTTCCTTTGATCATGATGAATTAATGCCTCACTGGATTCACCAAGTTCATCGGGTACCTTAGGAGATCATCTGTAACACGTTAAAAATATGTGGGTGGGCTGATCTTGAAAAGTCTTCTAGCAATAAGAAAGGTAGCTAGCTAGATTTGGGGAATTAATTTCTCTGGATGCTCTCGTCTGATTTACTTCAGTTTCCCTTGCAATGTTCCGTTCTCAAGCTTGTGCTTTCGATCGGCTGCTCTTCACATGGTAGTAGAATTGCACAAAATTAATTAGACAACTCGGTAAACATCATGATCAGAGTTTGTTTCCTCTTTAGGTAGAGCAAGCTGTGGAGCTTTATTAGTAACGGTTAGAAGTATTCGATGTGAGCCAAGCATGCATGAGGTTCGATGGCATTAAAGTGTTTTTATATGTCTTGTTCCAGACAGATACATCAACCATACTGCTAGAAACTTGCGTAGTCCTTGCAATTTTGGTTTGCTTGGTTCTCCGGTTTGTGTGAGTGGGTGAAGCAGGTCATTCGCAGCCCGGTCATGGCGGCGTTTTTGTTTCCCCCATTTTCCCCCTCTTTGCCCTCTATCTGGAGCAAGTGCCATGTAGTGGAGAGGAGTCCCATGCACTGTAACATTGCAGGGGCTTGCAGCCTGCAAGCGTCATCGCATGCTTCTGATACGAAACTGCATTGATCCTCAGAGAGAAACCCTATGCATGTTGACACATGTCTTTGAGAGCCTCGCTCTCATCCTCATTAATTCATCGACAATTGGAGGGGAAAGCGAGAGTTCCCAGAAGTCATGATGTCTGTATAATAATTATTTTCAGTATATCAATATCACCCAAGATTTAAAAATCCATTGAAAGGTTCATTGATAGTTTGATGTATCTATCTATCATACGTGCGCTATACAGTGACCAAAAAAAAACTAGTTGGTTGCTTCGGTCCTCTACTTCTTACTTCAAGGTATGCTGCCTATGCTTGTTTAGTTTTTGCACATATTCGCCTTCTCGATCCCTCTTCGTGATTGTAAACACACCACAATCTTGATCTTCTTTTTTGTTCGCGACTAACCAGAGCACATGCAATACAAACTTGTCCAAGTCGATTTTTCGATTAGATGATAAGGCCTTAGATGAGTTGATTATATGATCTTGTTTCGTAGCAAGTGCCACTGAAGTTTATGCAGAGATAGATTAGGGTTCTACTGGTTTCTTTCCCCCACCCCCGTAAGCAGGGATCAACGTTCACGAACCACCAATAAGTTGCATGAACACTAAACTGCGTGCTGTAACCATAGTTTTTAAAACCAAATCGAGGCATGAACTGGTGTAGGCATGGTTTATAGGTTGGACCAGAGATTCAATGAATTGAACCGCATATTTAATAAATAATATTAATAATATAATATTACTAATAAATTTACATAATATCATAATTTGAATATGATATATAACTAAAATCATTAATATAACTATTATATTAAACAAAAATTTAATATAAAATATAAATATAAGTTTAGTAAAATAAAATATGTACATTATAATAGGTTTTTATTTTTTTTTAATTTTCAGTCGGCCAGTTTTCTTATGGGTTCAATTAGGTTCACCGGTCGAACCGGAAACCCACCAGTTCAATTGGAGTTTTTCTCTTTAAATGTGCAATTGAATTTTTTTTGTAGGAACCGAACGGGTGAGTGGCAGGTTCCCAGTTGAACCGGCCGACTCTGTCCAGTTTTTAAAACTATGGCTATAACAAATGTTCATGCTCATACCAAAAATAGAATATAAGAAAAAAATTGTCAAAACCACATCATGCATTTTTCAGATAGTAAAGTTGTCACTATAAAAAAGTTTAACGGTATAGTATTTTAAATTAAAATTTTTAAGAATTATGAATTCGATTTTCATTAATATTAATGTAAGTTGACACTATACCTCTTTATTTTCCCCTTATATTTTATATTTCATTCTAAATTTATAAATCTATTAAAAATATATCATATTAAATTCACTACTCATATATAACATATTTTTCTTTTTATCTCTCTTATTGTCCGACCCTTTCTCCTCCATCATCTTACGCATCATTTTTCTCCTTTTAACTTATTAGTTAATTTTTAACCATTTCATTAAAATCGCAAGATTTTTAGCTTTTTAGCAAAACGAGAGGGGAAATTGAAAGTTTTATCTTGCCATCTCTCAACACGTCCGTTCGGCCAAATGTGCTGAAGTTATATGACACACGCACACACAGACGCAATACAATCTCGCTTCGTATGGGACAAAACTCGATCCTTGACTGGTTGCTTACACGAGACCAGTGGCGTCAAGAAATAGTAAATCTGCACCCCCTTTTAAGATAAGAGTAGGTACGTTAGTTGCACGCATAACATGGTCGATGAATTTTCCTTGTCCAAATTTGAAATATCGAAGAATGTCTCACCCACTAGGAACTTGTCATTGTAGTGTTTTCTTTTCACCTGTAATTAATGTCCTAATGCTTCTGATAATCGACAACTAAACCCTCAGATTTTTTATTAACAAAAGATGAGAGAGAAGAAAAAACGATAGCTAGACCCACAAAAATCGCGAGGAATGTTGGGCTTGGGGGTGTTCGTATCTGTAAAGCCCATGAATCGAATTGTCTAGATGGACCCAACCCAACCCAACCACATACACGTACGAATGACGTTCTTGTTGCTTCCCAGAAATAATCCATATGTCGTGGAACTCAATGTTCTCTCTCCCATATGTGGTCTTTTTTTCTTTTCTTTTCTTTTTAAATTAAATTCAAGCTGCCAAGAGAGAGGTAGACTTGGCGCAAACTGCACTATTTCTTGGTCCTGCGAACGAAGAATCTTCGAGAATGAATTAGGGGTCCGCAGACCGTGACGGTGGTGGGGCTGGTCGTGGAGAAGACACCAAAATAAATTTATGGAACAGAAAAATCCACAAAAAAACTACATTTAGCATGCAATTTCGTGTCCTCTTATTCTTATTTTCCATATTATCTTTATTTCTCACATGTTAGTAGCATAGTTTTTCAAACCGGATCGGGTTGGCCGGTTCAACCTGTATCGGCCATTCATCCGGTTCGATTTCTAGAATTAACCTAATTATATTGTAAATGCGATCAGCTCTAATTGAACTGGTCGATTTTTGATTGAAATTGTGGAAACATCAGCCGGCTTAAAATTGAAAAAATAAAATATATTATAATGTACTTATTTTATTTTATTTTATAATATTTATATTTATATTTTACGTTAAACTTGAGTTAATACGATGGTTAACTAAGAATATTTTGTTATAAATCAGTGTTACATTATTATCGTATTATATCAATTGATTGATAATATAATATATTAATATTATCTATTAAATATACAGTTTAATACATTAAACTTCTGATCTGATCTATAAACCTATAAACTTATATCTTAACTGATTTTTGATTTGATCTTTTATCTTAAAAACTATGTTTAGGAGTTGTCGACACGCAGAGCTGAGATGAGACCATTGGGTTTAAATCTTGTGGTGTCCAGCGTCATTTCTGCATCATAAGAAGGGACAATACCGAAGAGGTGTCCGGAGCTACTGCCATTCCGTGTCATCGAATCCAAGAATAAGCAGATGATTTTTCTTTTTTTCTTTTTCTCTGTATAAATTCCTTTTTTTAATTTAATTGGGAAGACTCATTTTTAATAACTTAAAGTCGAATACCCTGAATGAAAAATGCACGCATGTTCACCTCAAACCAACCAATCATCAAGAGACCGCGGCAGCTCACAGCTTGCCACGTGTCAGAGACGCAATCTCCAATCTGTGGTCAATACGAGCTCTCTCTCTCATGGATGGATGGGAGGCCAATCTCCAATTTTCTGTGTCCACAGAAAAAGGCAGACTTTAACAGTATAAGTTGAATATGGTTGGGCTCACTTCACTCACCCGTTCGAAGGCCACTAGCTGAGTCCCTTCGGTTGTGGTTGCAACCCCCACTACCTCTCCGGAAGATCACAGTCTCCGATCAAGATGGCCGCCGCCGTCTCCACCGTCGGATCCGTCAACAGGGCCCCGGTAATATACATGTGATCTCTCCCATCCCTAGTGTCTCATATTCATCGCATGCTGTAGGCGATATAATTGGAGTTTCAGTCTAGAGAGTGTGGTTGAGCGCGTAGTAGTATGTCCGTAGAGCCTCGGTGTTAGACTTGACATATGGTATATTTCTCTTCCAGCTGAATCTGAGCGGGTCCAGCAATGGAACACCGTTGGTTCCAATTAGCACGGCCTTCTTCGGCAGCAGCTTGAGGAAGGTAAGCTCGAGAACCACGAGCCCCAAGCCCATGCCGGGGACCTTCAAGGTCGTCGCTGAAATTGACGAGTCGAAGCAGACCAACAAGGACCGGTGGAAGGGGCTGGCGTACGACATTTCAGACGACCAGCAGGACATCACCCGTGGCAAGGGGATGGTCGACTCGCTCTTCCAGGCTCCGCAGGATGCCGGTACCCACTTCGCTGTTATGAGCTCCTACGACTACGTCAGTCAAGGCCTTCGCCAGTAAGTCATTGTGCCGATCCACATAGTCGATCCTCCGCTCATCACTTTATCGTTCTGAAAGCACTCAAATCAAATCGGCTGTGGTGGATCTTGAAATCTTTAGGTACAACTTGGACAACAACATGGACGGGTTCTACATCGCCCCAGCCTTCATGGACAAGCTTGTGGTTCACATCACCAAGAACTTCATGAACCTGCCGAACATCAAGGTACAGTTAATTTCCAGACAAGAGAAAGAACTGAATGTACCGTGGTTATTAGTCAACTGACCTTATCGCTGCCTCGACTGACGTAACTGTAATCTTATTATTAATTACATAGATTCCTCTCATCTTGGGTGTATGGGGAGGCAAAGGTCAAGGAAAATCATTCCAGTGTGAGCTTGTCTTTGCTAAGATGGGAATCAAGTGAGCAACACATCTCTAGATATGTGTGAACCCATTTCGACGATACGAAGCTGTACCTTGTGACTAATGGGTGGAAATTTAATTTTGTTGCAGCCCAATTATGATGAGCGCTGGGGAGCTTGAGAGCGGGAATGCAGGAGAGCCTGCTAAGTTGATCCGACAGAGGTATCGTGAGGCGGCTGACATTATAAAGAAGGGGAAGATGTGCTGCCTCTTCATCAATGACCTTGACGCTGGGGCCGGGCGAATGGGGGGAACAACCCAGTACACGGTCAACAACCAGATGGTTAACGCCACCCTGATGAACATTGCCGACAACCCCACCAATGTGCAGCTCCCTGGCATGTACAACAAGGAGGAGAATCCCCGGGTCCCCATCATCGTCACTGGCAATGACTTCTCAACCCTGTACGCCCCTCTGATCCGTGATGGGCGTATGGAGAAGTTCTACTGGGCCCCAACCCGTGAGGACCGGATCGGTGTCTGCAAAGGTATCTTCAGGACAGACGGTGTTGCCGACGAGGACATTGTCAAGCTGGTTGACACCTTCCCTGGCCAATCCATTGGTGAGTTAATTAGTTCTTGACAAACATGTTCAAGATTTCTTGGCTTATGTCAGGTGTTGTGCAAGAAAAAGGAATTGGATAAACACTACATATGTGGCCGCCTATGTTCAATGGATTGGTTAATAACATAGCTTAAGTTATCCGCTGATGGCACTTGTAAAGGAAACATATAACAGTACTGTCAGCCGCATTTACCTGGTTTTCTTGACCAGCCTACTAGCCAATTAGGTCTTGAACATCTTTCAATCGGGTGTAGATTTCTTTGGTGCACTGAGGGCTCGGGTCTACGATGATGAGGTAAGGAAGTGGATAGAGGGTGTTGGGGTTGAGGACATCGGCAAGAAGCTCGTGAACTCAAGGGAGGGCCCGCCTTCATTTGAGCAGCCAAAGATGACCATCGACAAGCTGCTGGAGTATGGTTTCATGCTGGTACAGGAGCAGGAGAACGTCAAGCGTGTCCAGCTGGCTGACAAGTACCTCGCCGAGGCTGCACTAGGCGAAGCCAATGAGGACTCCATCAATCGCGGCACATTCTACGGTTGGTCTCTAAACAAATAGTTATCTGCTATACCAGGACTTCCGATTGTTTATAGACTATTTGACCTGTCGGCTAAGTTCAAAGTAATGAGATATTGCGCATATTTTGTTACGATAAATCCAGTCTGTCCATAGAGCTGAACCGATTCCACATTGCAAGTGCCAGCTCAAGCAGTTGTTGAAGGCTTTCTGAGTTGATGTCATTGTTTATTTTGCAGGGAAAGCCGCTCAACAGGTGAACCTTCCACTCCCCGAGGGCTGCACGGACCCAACCGCAGCAAACTTTGACCCAACGGCCAGGAGCGACGATGGGACCTGCCAATACACATAAGAATGCACAGCAGTGATGTCACCATCAGTTCGTAGAGGACAGGGAGGTCTTGCTTAATGGTAGTCAGACTATTAATTTCAGTGTGGCATTATAATTCTTATTCAACTCGGCTTTGCTTGATTGGTAAAGACAAGAAAAGAGAGGTGAATCAGTAGCAGATGCCATGATTCCCCTGCTCCAGTGGGTATTGATTAATGTCTCCCTCAGTTTTATGTTATGAAATGGTGATAATGTTCCATAAGCTTCGCACTGAAAGCATCGCCAGTTACTTGCATCTCCCTGAAAATGAAAGGCATTTTCGCCTACCATGGTTCAAGAAAGGATCAATGGCTTTATCGGAAGACTGCAACTTAAAATATAAGCGATACTAGGAGGCCGTGGGATCGATTGTTGGCTTGATCCTCAAGTCAGGCTACCTGAGCCAGCGAAACCAGCGAAATTAGACATGGCTAGCAACCGGGTCATTGCAGAGAGAGAGAGATCCAAATCCCATGATATCAAATCTTGAGAAGATTGACTGTCAGCACACTGCTTTATCAGTTGAAGACATGTTTTTGCCAAATACAAAGATTTGGAATGAGTCACTTCTTAATCGGTTATTTGATCAACCCACAGATTCAAACATCAAGAAAGTATCTTTGTCAGATAACAATCCTCTTGATAGCTTTTTCTAGTTTCCAAACAAAACTGGGCTTCATTCTGTTAAAATTTTTTGCTTGTTAGCCCAAGATGATAAATTCCACAAAGGAAGTAAAAGGTTTTGGGGGGAAAAAAAAACTTTTGAGACTTAAATTCCATGATAAATTTAAACTCCATCCATGGAGGATCTCCACTAGAAGCCTTCCTTGGTGGCAATCTGAGGATCAGAGCTGTCCTCTGTGCCATTCAGGATAAGATACAAGTATTGCTTGGAGGCATTTCAAGTGGCTTGTTTGGGACGGTTGCCCAGTTTTGCAAAAGATTTGGTGGAATTTATATGTAATCCTGAAGTCTTTGATTGCTCAGATCATGAAAGGGAAGATCTCTCACTTGGGATGCACAAAAAGAACCAAAGAACCGAATTGAACCACAAATCAAACCAAACCTAACCTTGAAAAACCTAACCAGGGGGGTCTGGCATCACTATATCACCCTTAATCTGGGATTAAGAAATCACGACATCATATACACTATGTATAGATCTTCTTATCTACCAAAAATAGCCGATTAGTTTAGTACATTATGGAAGAGGGCGGGCTGGCATGGTGAATATTGACCCGATCGATCTCGTGATGCCCAAAAATATTGACAGATGAGCCTAAAAGCTAAAAGCAACTCTACAGTCTTAATGTTGGTCTACGATCAGACCTGGGCATCAACACGGCTCAAACTTTTATACAATAATAACGATCGCTTGAACCCGAGAAAAGTCAAAGTTATGCTCTCAGACAGCCCATGCCGCGTCAAAGAATTTCTCTAATCGCACGAATTTTCCGTATCAACACCACTAAGCCATGAAGATTACCCATGTCATGCATTTGGGGACAAAAATAATTGCGGCACGTATCAAAATACACGATCGTATGTATGTACACGAGTAGCATTAAAAGAGAAGAGGCTGTTATATATACATCCATAAGAGAGAGTAGCTTGTTACAAGGATAATATAATCTAATACAGTCAAGCTACCATTGAATTTGCAATACAAGAGAGACCCACAAATTAGTCAAAGAGTCCATATAGCGAATAAACAGTATGATAAATTTTACCAAGAATTGAATCATAAATTTATTAATTCAAGGTAAAAATAAATGCTATTATGGTAAAAAGAATTTAACGAGCTATCCACGTTTTTAATAAAGAAAGGATAAGAGAAGTAATCCACTATATGGAAGGAGACATGGAACAAATAATATACATTTGTATGTGTGGGCGAGTAGCTTGTCAGCCAACCAATCTCTATCGCCAACTAAGTTCTTCACAGTTGCAATATGGACAGGGAAAGGGACCTTCTGAGGGGTTGCAGTCAAATCGGAATTCCACGGGAAACGCTTTCCCGCCATTTTTTCTAACCTAACTTAACAAAAAGTTGAACAACCACTGCACATTGGACAAAAGAACAAGTGACCATAAAGATGATCATCACCAAATTGTTGTTCAAAGGGACCACGATGGATTGAGGCCTCTCTCTATAACATACCGTGTTAAAGATCGATAGCCATGCTTTTCTAACCTACCATGGATAGGATTCAAACTCTGTTGTCTTGCAAGATTCAAATGACAGCACAAAGCTTCAATCCCATCGAATTGGACAAGAGGAAGATCACCCTCCATCTATAAGATCCAAAGCTATAACAACATCAACGGGTTAACGGGGACGTGATTCTTTGTTTTCTAACCTAATGCGTGCTTTCCGGCAAGTTATGGCACGGCAACGCCGGCAATGCATACCTTGCTCTATTTCTTTAATTTTGGTCTGTTAGATTCTGCAATCGGACAGCGAGAAACTGCACCCGTCTCTATTCTAAAATACGGAGATATTTGCATTTGTCGACTGATGTGGGATTAGTCCCTTTAACACCCTTTTATACACAAGGATCGAAGGTGCGAGGCCAGGCCATGCGAGACACGAAGATAATATATGTGACAGCACGGACATACATACAATATCGAGAGAGAGAGATACATAGCGTCACCGGGCACAAATTAAAACACGATGTAGCTAACTTGTGTTCCTACAATTTAGGTCATATTTTGGGATAACTCCTCTCAACATACTACACTTAATAAAAAGCTCTAAAGTTTCTTATCTTTACATTATCTTTATATGCTTTGATGTAATTCAATGACTTGCAAGCCACCTAAAACAAATGGCTCAGCATCGTTACTTCCAGCAGCATCAACCAGAGAGCTAAATTAAGATGTACCCTTTCCATTGTTTTTGCAAAATTTTGCATCTGCACAAATGGGAGGAGCAATCAAATGAGAGAGGAGATCGATTGAAGCCAGTCGAGCGTGTGCCGGGCTGCATTCTAAGAAATCGAAGTGTACCATATAATTCTCGAGTAAGAGATTTTATAAAGTGGGTCAGAAGGTTCCTAAATTCAGCAACACTTTGAGAACCGCATTGTCGAATGTCGAATTGATTTGTCCGCGCAGAACAAGAAGTCTCTCTATGGGTTTCTTGGTTGATTTCACAATCCTCCCACAGCACGCTGGAGACCCCTTTTTTTTCTTAATTAATATACGTGTATGATCATTTGCTTTTTGCTTATATATAATACACAGTAAGGTAGCATTTCATCAAGTATCTATATATGTCGTTTGCTAATCCAATATATCTTTCCAAATGATCTTCGCATTATTACAAAAGAGTTAACCAACCCCAGAATTTAACTCATCGTCGGACAATACTTCTTGAAAGATTAAGCATCAAAAACCCGAAATTAATGATACTTAGCCAAGTCCGGCATGACAATTTCTGAGTCTGTTTCATCCGTGATGGATTGATGCCCGATGTCTAGAGCGAGAGTAACAGGGACAGAGAGATGCAGAGGCTTCTAGACGCGATATCAATATCAAGAAGAAGGACAGGTAGCCGCTCCCGAATGAATTATGCGACACAACCTCGACCAAACTAACGTAAAAGCCAAAGACACAAATCTAAAAATCAGGGGGGAAAAAACTCAATCCAGCTTGCCTGTGCCACCTTCTTTCATTCTAGATTGAGAACATACATGAGGGAAAGTTTTTTACCCTAGTAAACAGACCCAACACCTGAATATATATGTCAGTCGGTAGACATTGGATTTATGAAAAAAGTGAAAATAAGAAGGAAACACGTAGACAGACAGAAACTTCTGAGGCGGCAATCGTGCGTACGTGGACTGTGTACTTTTGTCATGGAGACACCGAACACGCTTTCAACGTTAATATAAAAAATATATATACATAGATATATAGATATACATATAAGATTATATAATTGCGCTGAATCTTGTGGCCGTCGAGTATGAAATTTGCCTACGTTGGTTAGTAACCTACATACACATTTTTACAAGCTGTCAGGTGGACACTACATACGATATACATATTTTAAACAATAACAAATTGTATGCTCAGCTTGAATATTAAAACTAGCTAGGTACATACCTCCGGCTGGGGGGGAAAACGTGGCACCACCCCTTTCCGTTCGTAGTTCAACATCAAAATTTGTGACCAAACATATCTACATCTCGGTCATAGAATCGTCTATAAAGGGGGTGGGGTGGGTGGGTGGGTTGATGAACTGCCACATTCTTCAGAGAGAGAGAGACAGAGAGAGTCAAAATTGTACGTGCAATTTTTGTTACCTTATATATATATATATAACATAACGTTTTGAAGTTCAAGACGTAGCCAAGAAATATTTCTTCAATTAAGAGTCACGTACGAAGACGAACCCGAAATGGCAACTGTCGTTTCCGAGCTTGAAGGCACGCTCCTGAAGGAGCCAGACCCCTTCTCCTACTTCATGCTCGTAGCATTCGAGGCTTCTGGGATCATACGCTTCGGGCTACTGTTGCTGATGTGGCCAATGATTCGGATGCTCGAAGCGATGGGGAAGGGGGACATGGCTCTGAGGCAAATGATCTTCGTTGCGGTCTCCGGTGTCCGCATTTCGGAGATCCGGTCGGTGTCGAGGGCGGTCTTGCCAAAGTTCTACATGGATGACGTGAACACGGACGCCTGGAAGGTCTTCAGCTCCTACGGGAGGAGAATCGTTGTGACCAAGATGCCACGGATTATGGTGGAGCGGTTTGTGAAGGAGCACTTGTTGGCTGATGAAGCCATCGGTAGTGAACTTATTGCTAACCGGTTCGGGTATGCCACCGGCTTCGTGAAGGAGGAGATGAGTGCAGTCTCAGATCGGGCCGCCCGGTTGCTAAGAGATGACGACCTGCAGCCCATAACTGGGTTGGGAAGGCCGGTGTCCAGTTGTTTGCCTCCATGCCAGGTGAGCTTCATGTATATCAAAATCTTCATCATCATCAAAATCAAGAGGAAATGTTGTCTTTCTTTGCTGATATAAATTATCTCTGTTATTGATAGGAAATGTTGTATCCACCATATGCTTCGGAAGAGAGGCAAGCCGGGCACCATCTCCGTCCTCACCCAGTCATCTTCCATGATGGCCGCCTAGTCAAGCGCCCGACACCATTCACGGCTCTGGTGATCCTCCTGTGGATACCTCTAGGTGCAATCCTTGCATCCATTCGCATTTTCATTGGTCTGATCTTGCCGATGAAATTGATCCCGTACGTGACTCCTGTCTTTGGGGGTGGGATGATTGTGAGGGGGAAACCACCAGCACCGGCCGGATCCCATGGAAACTCTGGCGTTCTCTTTGTCTGCACTCACCGGACACTAATGGATCCAGTTGTCCTCTCCACGGCATTGGGCCGTAAAGTTCCAGCAATGACCTACTCAATCTCCCGCCTTTCTGAAATCCTATCCCCCATCCCAACTATACGACTGTCGAGAAACCGGGAAGTCGATGCTCGAAAGATCAAGCGTCAGTTGGAGAAAGGTGATCTGGTGGTGTGTCCGGAAGGAACAACATGTAGGGAACCATTTCTCCTGAGATTCAGTGCACTTTTCGCTGAACTGACCGACAGAATAGTGCCGGTGGCGATGAACTATCGGGTTGGGTTCTTCCATGCCACCACGGCCCGAGGTTGGAAGGGCTTGGATCCGATATTCTTCTTCATGAACCCAAGACCCGTCTATGAAGTCACCTTCCTAAACCAGCTGCCTGCAGAGGCGACTTGCTCGGCAGGTAAAAGTCCATACGACGTGGCGAATTACGTCCAGAGGATCCTGGCGGCTACGCTAGGATTCGAGTGCACCAACTTCACGAGGAAAGACAAGTACAGGATTCTAGCCGGAAATGACGGGACAGCATCGTACACTTCCGTCGGGGATCAACTGAAGAAGGTGGTGAGCATCTTCAAGCCCTTTATCCAGTGATCGCACGGTGGGTCCGTCTTGGTCTTGTCCACTTCGGCCGATGTTTTTTTTTTTTTGGCCAACTTTGTTTCATCTGTTGATTCCGTTATCCCACCCATGATGCTCTGTGTTTTAATTGGTTCATAAGTTCAATAAATTTGTATTGGTGGGCGGGATTGATCAATCAGGCATCCTTTTCCCTTCTCCCTTTTCTTCCTCTTTTTATATAGCGGGACTCAATTTTTCTCTGGTCAAGTTTCGGCCTTTCCATTTGCTGGGTTGAATATGAATTACTTACTTGGAAGGCTTTGCCAAATGAGCTTCGTTCATGGGCATGTGAAGAAGATGTCGTCTCTTGACTTCATACTTGAACAACGGAATCCATCCTAAGGGAAGTGAGGGGATCCATGTCACAGTCGTAGCCTTCGTGGACAGTCTATCATTGACTTGAAAATCTCACGAGGCGATGCCATGAAACATTAGGCTTCTTTGGTCGAAGAACCATTACCGTCATTCAGACGAATGCTTATATATGAAGAAGCTAGTGACAGCCCACAGGAGCTCCAAAGCCCTCGGCCCCGACTATTCTGTAGAATAATTCCCTCGCCGTAAGCGTGGTGGACCACCGATTGCTGGTCTAGAAACATTATGGACCTTATGACCCATAAGAATTACTGCTGGTCAACAGCTATTAGATGAAGTTTCTCGATCCCCGGCAACCATGAGTGATGTAGCTAGTCTCTGGTGATCTCTTCAAGCCCCATAAGTTCCTACTACCACGGCCCAGCCCAGGAATTATGCACGAAGCCACAGACTCAGTGCCCAAAATCATTATGAATAAGACCTAAACTACGACGAAGGCCCGAATCAAACTCATTTTGCCCCCTTTCCACTCCTCAATAAGTGGTTGATTCCTCCTCCTCTCTAGTGATGTAAAAGTGCGGTCTGGGCCGGTTCCGGGAGGACTCAAAACGGGCTTAGAACCGTTAGATTTGGTTACGGTTCGACCCGTTTACTTAACGTGCCGATCCGGTTACGAGTCACGGTTCATGCAAATATGAACCGGCCTAAAACCGTTTATAAGCATGCCAGTTTGGCCCTTGAACAATCCATATTTTTTAAATTAAAAAATAACACATTTATTTTCAGGTAAACAGTATTTCTGAACAGTGTTTTAATTGAATAGATAAACATTATTTTCATGCAATGAGATAAATAGTACTTTAATTGGATATCTCGCCTATTTGTGACAGTTGATTTTTGAACTAAGTGTAGGAGATTACGGCACTTACTAGGCGGAAAGCTATGGTCCGAAACGGTTTCTTAAAGGTTTCAGGCAGGTTCAATTGGTTAACAGTTCGAGCCGATTACGACTCAATGGACCTATATTGCTAACCGGGCTCGTAACCGCCTCTCCACCCAATAAGAGCGATTATGGGCCGGATTAGGGAGGGTCCGGGCTAGCCCGTCCCGTTTAACAACTCTGCTCCTCCGCATGCAAGTAGGTGCCATCTAAACTTGGTTGTTGTTAGAGGAGGCTTGAAAACCGAGCTGAGGATAATGATCATGTGAGTAATTAATTGAAGATTGGTAGAACCACGAAGTCGGGTAATGACACTTGTTAGTTTCTCGATCCACTTTTGTCATCGGTCTTCTTATAGTAAAACAACAAACAAAAATGCCCGTATATGATCCCCTCTAATATCCTTGGCTATAAAGAACGAGATGAGAAAAGGGATTCAATGAAATTTCATTAACAAGTCATACGCAAGATCTCTTAATTATCATATTATCAATAATAATGCAGATTATACCAAATTTTCTTTCTCGATCCTCGACTAATCAAAACAAAGGGTGCATGCAACGTACATGAGAAATTCAACCAAGTGGCAGTTAAATAAACTGCAAAATGGTCCACAAGATCATCATCCCAAGCCTAAGCCCCAGCCCGCCTAATGCATGCAAGTGTCTGTGAGTTATGGGACAATGTTGTTCGATGTCAATTTAAGACAAGAGATCATCCGTTGTCGGGGGTCTCGTATTATGGAGTGAGGCACTCCCAATAATTTTTCCCAACCCTATCAGTTCTTCCAAATTATAGGGATCACCATGGGACAGCCCTAATTAACTATCAGTAGGGCCCTTGAGCAAGTTTGGCATTCGCATCTCGGAGTCAATTAAATATGCAGGGTAACCGGATACTTCTCACTAACAGCATTTCTATTCTGTCCGGTCGACTGTGCATCTTAAGCTGCCATTGACTGGATCAAAGTATTTCTGGAAACTCAATAGCATTTAACTATTTTTTTAATATAAAAATAATAAAATTTACAATTAATTTCCCAATATTTTTTCCCCTTTCCCTTTCTAGGTACATGGCTGGAGGCACGCCACAAGCCCCGTGGTCGGCGAAGTCGCTGGACCCTTTCTCTGATGTGACCGTTGACCACACTAAGACCCTACCTCGGGTCTCCTCGACAGTATTTTTCACTTAGAAAAAGCCTGTCCCTTTCGAAAAAAGAAAAAAAAAAAAAGAACCCAAAGGAAATAATATATATATTTATCATACACTATGTACAATAATGTCCCTTGTCCCTTGAGGGCTGGGGAAATGAATAGTCAAATTTGCTTGGACGTGTAGGGGAACAAGTGTCGTGATCCACAAATTCATCTGGTTTTGCTTGAAGGATGTATGGGAAAGACAGCGGAGAAGTTGTTCGAATCCGGTTTGATCGGCTAGTCATGGATAGTGACATGGGAAGTCCTTCCCCGGCCATGCACATTGACTTTAGGTTACGACCATGGTTTCTCGTCCGAGACCAAGCATCCACAGTATCCATAGGGTCTACTGGCCCAATTATAACACGTCTGGGCTGGGTACGTACCAATCAACACTGTAACTAAAGATTAGTTACTGTCGATCGTGGCTGACTCCTTTGTCATGGCCGCCGGCTTGTCATTTCACGACGGGTTGCTGTTTGTTGTCCAGTTTTTCCAATCGTGCAATTTCTCGCATCTTTACGAGATTTTTCCACATTAGAAAAATGCAACATGAGCGACCGATGGAATCTTGTATGGGTGAGCAAATCAGCACAGGGGTACTCAAAATCTTAGATAGATAACCGTGGTGGTGGTTTGATGGGATATTTTTTAATATTAAATTTCAATTCAATAGATAAAAAAATTTATTACATAAGATTATGAGAATTTTACTATATGAAAAAATATCCCTATTCGAATTTAAATTAATAGTTATCTATTAAATTTCTAAATATTATATAAAAAATCAACTCTACTTGAATTCGAATTAGTTGGTACCTATTGAATTTCTAAGTATTTTACGATATTGACCGAAGTGATGGCAAAGACCTTGAACTATATGGTAAGCTACTTAGTAACTTACCACCAGACAAATAAAATGTCAATTAAGATCTCCCATCGGCAGAGTGATGGCAAAGATTTGCGGGGATGGTCTCGTTTCTTCCTTTTTAGTCCGTGATGATGATCGGTTCCGCTGGGAATCGGCCTCAGTTGGTTTTTTCTAAGTAAAATCATGAAAAGGGACAAGTTGTGGGAGCCAAATGATTATTAGTATTCAAGTGCTTGAAAGGCTCATCAATTAAAAAGGAAGAAATTGAACAGGAAAGGCAAATCTTTCGTTTGACACTCCCCACCCAAAAAAAAAAAACGGGGGGATGCATAGATTTGTTTTATATGCATTTGCTACTGTCCATCACCCAACATTATAATTTTTTTTAATCAAAAAATTGTTGATTTTCTCAATATAAAAAACTTGGTTTGAGGTTAAGAACAAGGAAAGAAAGGCAGATCTCCTCGACAGCCAGATCCTGATGGATTACAATTCTCAGCACTACCATAGCATGAAGACAGCAATGATGTCCTCCTCTTGACAGAGATGCCCTCCCACAAGAAAATTAGATTTGCTCGCTTCGGGTTGCTGCAGAGTAGGCTTAGATGTCCCTGCGGTGATCGGGGTGTGCCCGCCGGTTCATTCATCATGGATCTGCAAGGAGGCCGAGTTTAGGTGATGATATCCAGAACTACGAACCTGCAACTGCGACACTCGAGTCAATGATGATCTGAACATGGGTGGTCCAAATCGGAAATAATTTTAAATCAGTCAGATTCTGCGTGGCCTCCGGTTGATTAGTATTTAAGGAACTGAATAAGGCGGGGGGCCAAGTTGCTTGTACAGAAAAGAGCATGTTTCTAGACGTTGCTGTTTCATGTACAGTAAGAGAGGAGAGGACAGCCATCGAGATAGGTCTAATTCAAAGTCCCGACTTTAGGAATGGACAACACATATCCATAGGGATCGTCGACGCAAGCAATTAGGTATGTCCGATTGAACCTATCAGTTTTCTTTTCAGGCGAGACAATGGGCGCTGGGGGGAGAATTTTTCATGAGAAGCAACAGACAACAAGGTAGGAGGATGGAAATAATGGGAAATCGGATTGCAATGACGACTCAAAGCGGTCCATGCGCGGGTCAAAGATGTGGTATCCTCCTCGCAGTACATCGCCCCAATCAATTCTCCACCAACAGCCCGTCACATCCCATCCCATCCCCACCCCACGGGCGGGCGCAGAAGATTGTCGTGACTGCCTTTTACCTGGAAAGAAGAAATTGCATCATATTACTGTTCTTGATCTAAACCTAGTTGATTCTCACTCTGATTAACTGCAATGGAGTTTCCACTTCTACTTTTTTTTTTTTTGGCGCAATGAGTATGATATTCTTCTTCTGTTCGAGCTTGATGAACACAAGGTGCAGATGCCAAACGCACATCAATTGATGTATTTTTATGAGTTGCTGTTGACACACAATTAAATCTCAAAAGAAATATGATTTAGAAAAAAAATACCAATCCCTATTAAGAAAATTTATGATGTGGGTGATACTGTTGCCCTTTATTTTTCATCTTGCCTTCTATACTTTTTAGACAAATTGGGCGTCCTCTTAGATCACACACACACACACACACACACATATATATATATATATAAGGGTTGGCCTGTGACTAAAACCAAGAACGCATTGGGACCCGAATTGGGCACGCCCAACTTTGAGCCTTCTTTGATATACTCTGAATAATGAAATACATAAATCGAACAAGTGTTTGAAAATTCATACGTGGAGGAGGGTAGACGGAAATTGAATGGAAGAGAACAGGGCACACATGGGCTGGCTGCCCTCCCGCCCCCTTTTGAGCATCCAAAGAGTTGTTTTTTACTTGTAGAACCCCTCCCTCATCTCTCTCCCACGTTCGTCCATTTCTCTCTAGAAACCTCAATCTTGATATTCATGTCTGAAATATGTTCAGATTAATTTATATTTTAAGTAATTTACTAGGAATTTAATATATTTTACGTATAAATTTTTTTATTCGCGAGAAATTGAAACTCTGAGGAATGGGAAAACTGTTGAAGTCTTTTTCAGTTCATCAAGACTGGCCTTTATTCCTTTTTTTTAATCCCACCCTTCAATTGGAGAAAATAGTAATGTAATAGTATCTCTGTCAATTGGGAGCGTCAGATCCACAGGGTAATCGCCCTCCCTCTCTCTCACGATCTCGATTTCAGAGATGACCCATTTGCAAGTAATTGCTTAGCCAGTGCAAATGAGGGGAAATTACTTAAAAGGGAGAAGATGAGCTAATTCAAGCAATGAACCTAAAAGTGGTAAACCCAGAGAGGAACAGGCAAGCAGAGAAGAGACAATTAATGTGCTGATTGTGATGCCCCCAATTGATTGATTTATCCCTTCATATGAGTCATCGTTTCTGTCATCATCAACATCTTTTTTTTTTTGGGGGGGGG